>JAQBSW010005830.1:0-53895 GCA_029291075.1 Eudiplozoon nipponicum | reverse complement strand
TTACTCACCAGATTAATGAATTAAAATTTAGCCATCAATGAGATTGATTTTGCTTTCATTATAAAATGAGTATTTAAAAAAAATTCACTTTGAAGTATATTTTAATCATTATATTGCATGTTTTAGGTTGAAGAAAAAGAGGTTCTTTCATTGACAAGCTTTTTATCTCAAACCGGTGGTCTTTTGTCAATTTGGATTGGTCTCACCATGATATCCATCATTGAAGTCGCCGAACTCCTAATACACATATTCAACACCTGTCGTTATGCAAAACGAAATGACTCTAAGGCAGCTGTTTTTGTCTCTGGCATCTGTTGTAAGAAAAGCAAATATGCCGAAAATTCAGTTAATCCGCTTGGTGAATTTCCGGACGACAGTAATGAAAAAGCGCATTGTTGCTGCAATGAGAAAAAAATCTATAAGCTTAAGAAGAAACGCTTCGTAGACAAACAAGTTAAATCAAAGCGTAGATTATGTAGCTATTTTATTAATCATCGTAGAGACAATATGTTTATAAACCGACATTCCTGCAAGTGCATTTGCAAACCTGGTGATTCTCAAATTTGTGCTAACAAGCGTGTAGTGATTGGAGACAACGATATGGCGGAACAATTTCGTGTTAAATGCTTAGTCACAAATCCCCTGGCAACGAACAATCATCTGGACAATTTGTACACAAAACATCCTGATAAATCTAACACCTGTTCGTTTTTAGAGAAAGAACAGGATGACTGTCCAGGTTACACAGAAAACGTCAACAG
Organism: Eudiplozoon nipponicum; assembly: GCA_029291075.1. Classification (NCBI taxonomy): domain Eukaryota; kingdom Metazoa; phylum Platyhelminthes; class Monogenea; order Mazocraeidea; family Diplozoidae; genus Eudiplozoon; species Eudiplozoon nipponicum. Next base: position 53,134 of record JAQBSW010005830.1, on the reverse strand, counting down.
AAATTGTACCCCATATTGGGCTGAAGGTTTGACCCCGCCATGTAAACAGATTAATTATCTTCACACCTGCATAGATGATTGTGTAGACAAAACAGATTTAGAAAATTTTAAATGCGTTGATCCCAACAGTCCCAAAAATCAGTGCAATAAAAAATTACCAAGATACTTTGCTGAAAAAGAACACAATTTAGAAGACTACAGGTGTAACAAGGAAAAAGACATTTTGCGGCATTACAAAGCACTGCCTACTGAGGCAAGTAACCTGATGACACAAAACACTGGTAGGGATGAGTTGACGGATGAGAGGTTTGAAGTTTTTCTGCCTCAGAGTTTGCATTTTCAAAACGCACAGGTAAAACCAAATTTAGCCGTCGAAAACACAAAAGAGTCAAAAGTGTGAGTGGAAATTGTCGCGGAAATTCAAATTAAAAGCTTTTATCATATAAAAATATTTGATGGCAAATACTTGGCTAATACGTCTCTTAGTGTTAGGAATGACGCGCTTTCTTGGAATTGAATTAATGTGGAATTCGCAGGATATAGTAAATATGACACGCAAAAAACATGTTTAATCATTTTCCTGATTGCGTTCGTTGCTTACCGGTATCCTACAATCAACTACCGTTTACTCAAAGTTAGTCTACGTTATCCTTTTCGAAATAATGTAACAAAAATATTTCGAATCTGCTATACGTTATTTTATTTCTTTAGACTAAATTTAGAGCAAGATGCAGGAACAAGCAATAAGAATTTATTTGAAATGTTCTTTTTGTCGTATATAAAATTGCTTGTTAATGGCTGTGATATTCCTCAAAATTAAAATATAAAAAACTTACTTTTTTAATGCGAGTTTTTATCCCTTTTATACTAAACTATTTTTGAATAACAAAAAAAATTATTTTTTCAGCTATCGAAAGCTTTTCCTTTTTATTTTCTTCTCCCTTATCTAAAAACGATCATTTTTAACAATGTAAGTCAAGCAAAACATACGTAACTACGAAAAAGCTAGCGAGTGGATAACAGGGAATTGACATATCATATTTGCGTCATTACAATGTATTTAATATATTTTTTTACAAATAATTCAATCCTCGTTCTAGCCTTACACACCACTAAAACTTAATTCTTTATGCAAGAACGATGCCAAATTTTGAAAATAGTAATATTTATATAATGTGGAGAATATTGTTACAACTTTTATTGTCCTTGCCACTATAACAAGTGTCAGCTAGATTTTAATATCTTCTTCAAAACAAACCACAAATGTAAAATATTACAATTTACAGTACATACATATATTGATGGCATTTATCTTGTACTCTTTAGAAGGCTGTAATTATCAACACTACCTAAATGTTGTAACAAAGCCAAGTATAACGTCAAATTGACGTCAGTTTATAACTAAGAAATATATATACCTCACGAAGATAGGTTCTCAAGAATATGTTATACAAAAATGATATATTGCATCTTCTATAAGCAAGCAAAATCTACAATGCGGTTAAATTAAAATACGGCTTTTTATATTGAACTTAAATTAACTTTATCAATAAACACTCGAAAGTCTGCTATTAATTTACAAAAGGACAACGACTAGAGTTTTGATATGAAGAAGGAAAAGACTCACCAATTTAAACGCCTGCTTTAAATTAGATTATGAATATAAATCCGCCTTAGCACAAAATGCAATTGATAGATCGCATGTAAATTCCATAATTATTGCCATTGAGATACTTTCCTTATGCACATGCAAAATATTATGTCTGTACATTAAAACAAATCTGAAAGACATAGTTACCTCACTCTTACTCTTCCTCCAGTTTCAATTCTTGTGTTTGCATTACAAAGACATTAATATATCCATTTGTAGATACTAGTGGAGCAACATATTTTGTATATTATTTTAATCTCGTGAAAGTTATTTATATCTTCGTATATAAGTATGTTATTATGAAATACTAGATGTTTTCGAAACACATTCGCATATGTTAGTTTGAAACTGTGTAATAAATGACGGAAAAAATTGATATTTTGCTTCAAATACATTTATATCAGTAATATTATATCATGTTACAACGCTTTTACATATCGAAAACTTCTTTTAAATAATTAAACTAATTATTATAATTTTTTTCTGTTTGCAATTCAGATATGCTTTTTAATATTTGAACGTGCAAAATTTTAAACCACATTTCGGTCCAAAAATTTTAACGTTTTTTTAAAAAATATAAATATTAGTACGAATGAATATTTGGCGACTCTAATCAGCTTGCATTAAAAGACGACATACTTTTAATCAGGAAGCTGTTGACGTTTTTAACTTGCGTGATTCAATGAAATTTACTGTAAATAAAACCGAGCTGCCGAAATGGACATTTAAAAATAATAATGTATACAGTTTTTAATATAATATTATAGATTCTCTTCCAATAAAATGCAAATTTATATGCGAGCACGTCCAGGCGATGCCACTACATTCTAGAATTTGTAAATATTATCCTATATCAAATTATAATGTATTACACAATATATCTAAAGATAATATTTTTTCAATTGTCACTCAAGCATCATATTGTTGAAAATAAAGTTTTGATTAAATTGAGATATGCGAATTGTATTTCATATTTCACTTTTGCAGAAGACTATAGAATAATAAATGGAATTCTTGCATTTTAAATTGCAACACATTACTGAAGGAAACGCGATAGAATCAAACATGTCCTCACTAATATTGCTATAATTGGTTTAACATCCATTAAATTAAATTATATAAAGAATATGGATATGGTTTAAAATCTCTGTACAAATAGAATCAAATTTTATATAATTTTTATAATTATTTCACATTCCTTCTTGCTTAAATAAAAAAGAGCTAATAAATTTCTCAAACATAAAAATAAGTAAAAGAGAACGAAAATTGTGAACATTTCACTTCTTAATCTTTGATAAATTCTAAAATATTTCCGTTTCGTGCAACCTTAAAAATAGTAACCGTTCATTTTTCGAGGTAAATCCAATTAACTATTTTCAAGCAAGTTTGACATTGCTGAAAATTTTGCCACACAAAACAGGAAGTTGATATTTCAAATATTTTTTATATGTAAAATATAATTTGAGGTTTAAATTAGTTTCATACAAGCTGAATTAGTACAATTCTCCAAATAAATTACAAAATGCAAATTAAATGCGAAAAGTTTAAGTCGGATTTATTTATGTTGTACTACGTTTGCAAAGCAAGAAAGTTGGCACTATCTGAATTTGATTTTTTGATAGGAATGTGGAATTTGGACAACTTACATTAAGGAGAAAAGTAAGACAAAGAGGAAAACAATCCGTATTTTAATAATAAAGTGCTAATTGGACTTAAATATCTGTCAATTATTTTGCAACATACCGCCACATAGTTACCAGTAAAATTCATTTTCAAATTACAAAAAGGACCAAATTATTTCGATACAGTGCAGCAATTTTAACGCACTTTTATTTAGAAAATTAGTTTAAGTAATCTTGAGCTATTTATTTCTGCCTTTACTTAACAGATGAAGCAGATATTATCAACAGAAAACAATGTGCGACTTTAAATATAATATAACGGAATGCTAAAAGTAATATGCTAAAATGTTCCTTGACTTAAAGTAGCTTTAGGAGAAAAATATAGAATATATGATAAAAAATATATTTGATCAAAATAAAAGAATTAATTTATGTACATTGCTTTGGACTCAAGCTTCGACTGCAAGTTCCCTAAAGTCATCTTTAGAGCTCGTTCAATATACAAAAAAAATGTTGACAAAATGGCACAATAGAATAACACAAATACCTATTTTTTCAACATATCACCCATTTCTAAACAATAATACAACCTATAGTTGACCAATTCTAGTATTTATTAATGAAATACTTTAAAATATCCACATATCCACATACCCCCATTCAGATATATACCGCTATACCCATCTTCGTTTAAATCCATATGACTCAAGATTCCAATATCGTAACGGTAGTGTCAAGTATACATTGTTATAATGTCAATTAAACTATCACGTTGTTAGACTAGCTGTTAGTTTATGCCATTAAATCTCAGGTTATAAGCACACATATATCCGGCATCAATCAACTTCCGACATCTTATGCAACCATCCAAAATTTCACTATATCCGTAAGGTGCTTTACGTAATTAATGATCGTTCTAATTCCTATTCGAACTCATATGAAATAAAACAAAATATTAGTAGATAGTTAAATTAATTCCAGCTTGTTTTTGCTTCCAGTACGTTTCTAATGCTAATTTACTAAATAATAACAAAAATAACAGTAAGAAAAACTCGCTTTTTGCGAAATTAATTGACAAAATGATACAGATAAGATATGAAATGCATGGCAATAGCAAAGGCGTGTGGAGTGAATAAGAATTGAAAGGCAAAGGAGAGAAAATTTAATAGAAGAATTCGCGAAATCGCCTCATTCCTAAATGCATGCATCAAGTCTAAATTTAAAAAGCAATATAATATTTTATCCATAAAATGAAATATGTGATAAACGAGGCCTTATTAAATGAACAGGGAAAGCAAATTTCACAAGAAATCTATATGGAATAATGAAGTCGAATAATTTCGCTATTAGATCGCACGTTTAATATTTTGTTACCTCAGGTTCTTTCGGTCTTTTCTTTTCAAGCTTATTGCTCGAGCTTCATTAATTATTTTGCCTTGCGAGTTTTGAACTCCGGATACATTCATTAAATTACCCCTCGATTTCATTTTCATTGCCTCTTGTTAACCTAGTCAATCGATTTCGTTTATACATGGATATACGTTTACATCATTTCAAATCTGACAGTCTGAAAATTTTTAGTGCCTAAATAGATAAGCTTTTGTGTTTTCACCGCATTCGCAGGTTGATTTATTTTGTTACTTTTTTATCTTGATTTACCGCATCGTTTCTCCTACATTGGTTAAAATTACAGATTTTAAAATGTATTTCATAGACCCTTGAATTGTTTAATTTTTCTTTATTTATATTTACTCTAGTAGAATACTGCATACTTTGACTAGTGATGGTGCTACTGCTCTAATACTCTTGTATCACCTAGATTCTTTGGAAATATTTCGGTTTCTCCTGTCGTACTTGTACGAATGTCCTATATATTAATTCCTATGGATATCCTTTTCCTTCGGTGTATCACTGAGCCTTCTCAATTCACATATTCTATATTTTAATATCAGATCTCATATTGCCTTTTTACATTGCATACGCGGGATTCGTGTAAAAATGCAGGAGTATATACAATTAGGTATTTTTCTTATCAATGTGTGCTTAATAAACTACAGGGCCGAAGGCGGTATTGTATCTCTTTTTATAAGTGAGTTACCTTACGTATTCTCAAATTCCTATTATATAACCAGTATACTAATCGAGGTATTAACCTATCCACCTAAATTATCCGTACGTTCTTTATTTCGATACCAAGATAATGCCCAGTTTTCATAATATTTCTCAATAATTGATCGGTTAATAACAAACGCTTATCCAAATTTGTTAGCTTTGGGGCGTATCATTAAATTATCCGTCAATTTGTTCCTAAATTGCATCAAATTGTAATTGAGTTTTTACTTATAAACCATAAAAATTAGCACTCGATTATCCATCAAATGAAAGCACAGTAGATTAACCAGGAAAGTAAGAGAGTCATTGTAAATAAATTAAGGAATAAACTGTTAAATGTATCTTTAACAATATTTGATTGCGCGAGTGGTGAAAACAATTATTAATTAATTGTATAGTCTATATATGTATATGTGGCGAAAGCTACAAACAGTTCATGTTTGTTACTGCATATAAATTGCGCAGCCGACATTTCCAGTCAAGTCCAATTTACGCAAGACCGCTAGAGGTGTAAGCCGCATATCTAACTTTGATTTCCATAAAAATATTCAATGCGGTTTGATACTCGCTAGTCAGTTTGCCGTCGTACTCTGATGATGATCATTGAAAGTCGAAACGCGTCAGTGCGCTGCGGCTGGTGGTAGTTTTGTTATGATGTTCGACTTCTGGTTAAATATAATGGGATTGGTGTTTACTTCAAGCTCGCAAATTTTATTTAAAGAATTGTTAAATGTTTCTGCAGTTGAAAAATTGCAAGGCTCAAAATTCATTGAGGAACTTGCTATTAACGTGAAGAGAAAACCAGAGGATCTTTAGCAATTGAATATAAAGAAAAAAGTTTAAACTTATAATTGAATTTTATGTTTACTTAAAAGGGCTTCATTAAACCGATAATTAATTTTGTGAGTAATGCGATTCAATACCTTTTTATAAGGTCTGAATTATTTATTTTTACATGAAGCACGTTCGCAATTATTTTTCCTTTTCTCTCGTTTCTCCTTCCTTCGATTTGTCAGGCTCTTTTAATTAAGATTCCTTTATTATTTTGTCGAATCTTTCATGCCATAATAGCCTAATTTCTGCTATTGCAGTCGTGTGTATCGTATTCCACTTACTCTATTATTTGCTTCTACTTCGTAAAATCAGCATGAATCACATTTCATATAAATAGTTGCATTTGATCAAAATGATTTTATGCATATCGTAGTTCAGACACATAATTTAATAGGTCAGTAGTTAAAGAATGGAGCGTAATAATTTTGTGAATCATTGTACGCGTGCTTAGGATCCGGTATTATATCACATGTTTAATTATTTAGTTATAGGTGGATGTAGATACATCTTATGAACGCGTATGCAAAATTCATATTAATTATATTAGAAAATGACTGATGCAAGCATAATGGATCAGTAGACAATTTTTAATCAATAGTCCTGGTAAATAACTAAAATTTGGAGACGCATGAATATAAAGGTATAAAAATACATTGGTTTATGCAGATGTATAAATAAATGTGCTTATTTGAGTGAATGAATAAAAGACTATTATAACCGTAAGTTGTATTAATGTTTTTAAAAAATGTGAGATGTCGGAAAAGAGAGCTGTTTATGTCGTTTTATTTTTCCAATTATTGCTATCAGTTGCGTAAATATGGAAAAGACTTTAAGATGAATTGTGGAAATCTTATTCGAAATTTCAGCACAATACAGATAATAAATTTCAACACAAGTTATAGATTTTAAGCGTACATACAAAAAATCAGAATTTATTATAAATAAATGTTCAAACTTTCTTTAAATTAAAATTTATGGTATCTAAATTTCACCAAAAAACCGTTATATATTAAAATGGTTTAGATATTATTTTTTTGTTAATATTATTATATTAAAATGCGTGCAATAAAATTATTTTTAATCTTTTGATTTGATTTTGTCTGGAATAAGAAACTTACGCCACGCTTTACATACTAAAATTCATATTAACTTGTCACTTTCTATTTTATTCGAGTGGAATTGCAAAAATTGACTTATATCTGTGTATTCAGTTCCTTTGACGTGTGCAGTTAATTTAACAGGCTTTGGTGAAATATAATTTGCGAACTAACACCAAATAACATATTGCGCCGAAATAATTATCAGATTATAAGTGTGTGGCTAGCTTAATTGAACAAAGCGAAAAATTATAATTTTTGCGGAAAACACAACCAAGTTTATATCGCTTGCTTAATTCCTGTCCGGAAACGTACATTGCAGGTCAAGTTTATTGAAAATCAATGTTAGCCTCATTTTCATGAGTCGATCGACCGATGACTTGCATTTATAAGAATTTTTTCGATTGCTTAAATTTCTCAATTATGTTATTCTAGAGGCTAAATTCGTATTGCGTTTGAATTCATCTTTCTTCAATTCAGCAGAAAAATTCAGAAAGAGTGTAAAATCCCAGGTGTAGACAACCCATTATCAGGTAAAGCGATAAATTTGTGGAATGAAACTAGATTATGTAAATAAGAGTATTACCAGAAAGGTTAAATTTTTATTATTTGTTATTATTATTCTTTTTCATTTCGAATATTAACCACGTATTTGCTGACCCACTGTGCCTTACATTACATTGATATTTGATAGTTGTTTCACATTTTCTCCAACTCCGTTGATACGTTATAATGTCTCAATGTGTATGCGCTGCACGTAAAATCATGTCATTGCACACATAGGAACGTTGTATCGATCGCCAGTATTTGCGCGGGGGCGATATGTGAATTTTAGAGGTTACACATAACCACATTGCCCTTTGGTAGCCTTATGACGGCACTCTGTTATTGATGCTGACAAACCCATGGAGTTTAGACGGGGTATCGTCCGCAACAATTAGCCCTAATTAAATAGTTTCTGGAAAAGGTCTAGACAAGCTCAGAAACCGATCCAAAAAATAAAGTTAGTTTAAAGTCTCATAGCTTCATTCAAGCTCAAATTTTAAAAAAAGTAGGTCAATGAGAATCAGGCTAATTTTTCGACCAAAAAACACTATGCAAATCTTAACTTTACTTAATAGCGAAAATGATATTCATGGGGCTGTTTATCGTCTTCCTTCAAATTTAAATAAACAGCGATTGTAATGCTGCAATATGTACTGCTAAATTATTTATAGAAAATACTATCACTATTCATCATATGTTTGGATGCTGAGCACTTATACGTTAATGTGCAAGATTAAATTGGCTGCTAAATTTTTGCTCATTTAAAAATTGACATATAACAGTTTGACTAAAGTTATAAAACATTATTTGCCGGTAGGACAAGAGAGTAACCTGTTCATGGTGGAGACTAAGTAGAGCTGAAAAGCATCGTGAGTCAGACTGCCGGACAATACGCAGTAACTGGAAGAGAAAACAAATCTGATAACGGTGGTATTAATGTAATCGGGTATGGCAGTGTGAACTCCAATAATATAAAGTTTAACAATTTTTTGTAATATTCCATTTTAACTGGAATGATAACTACAATAAGGAGTACATAAATAAAATTAAATAATTTTTTTAAAACTCGTTGTTTAAATTCATGTTAGCAATTTGATTTTGTTTTTAGTGCTCGGGTATAGTTTTTTTAATACTGGTTTGGAATTTGGTGCCGCATTTGACAATGAAAGTATGCTTCCTGTTGAGATAACTTCCTCTATGTTCTGATTAACATAAATATATAATTAATGAATATTTCATTGATTGCACATGCCATGCTATTGACTATTTAGATCAAGTTTGCGAGATTTATATAAACACTGATCCGTTTATAAATACATTGTCAGTATCATTTTTCGATCATTCTATACCATTACCTCAGATAATGTTGCGTATGTTCTATAACGATAGACCGAGGATGGCTGTTTTGAATCCTACATCTTAAAAGATACCGTATGGAATCCATCTGAGAGAAGGTCAAATCAAATGAAAAGCATTTAATTCAAAATTTTGAATATCGTGTGCCAAGCTTACTCAGTGATAGGAGCCATAGATTACGAATAGATCCTTTTTAAAACCTGGAAAGTACTCCAAGTACAAAACCGGTCTATTGTTTGAATTGCTAAGCTTATTCTGACAACGGTAAATATAATGAGATTAATGTTTACATCAATCTCAAAACCTTGACCCTAGCCATTGATATCACTGACCGCACAATCAATGATCGATCAGCTATATAAATTTTCATCCTATTTTCGTTTGCAATTTATAAACGCAATGCCGATTTCAAGGCGTTGGTCAAAAAAGTAAACGTTTTAATTATCAATACCGTTTAACTTTAAGTAGACTATTTCTGAAAATTTACTTACAGAACAATCCAAAACGCGGAAAATTCTTTAGGAGACTTCTTGTGAAACGGCTTTATATATATGTTTAAATTATTGTTGAAATAGTGTGGAGAAGTACGTATGCCAGCAAAACAGTAAACTAACTAACAAGGCCAAATCTCTAATTGTTATACGGTGTACTTAAAATGCGATAGGCCTCTCTCGCTCGAAGTAGTGCTTCATAAATTTCAGTTGAAAGTATATTTCGTTGTTCAATTTATGTGCAGTCCACGAGAAGCCGTTTTCACATTTTTTGCCACAAGTTTATAGAATATGAAATTATGCAATCTATGATTGTGCAGGTTGGAATATCAATAATTTAATTTAAATATGTGAGATTAATGTAGAATCCAATTCCATGGTACTCAACTAGTCGCCGGTCATAAATATACTGCCGTCAATGACACGTAACGACACGCTAGGAACTTGCATTAGATCATGACAGAAAACTGACTAGCAAAAATCTTGATTAAAAATATCATTCATATTGCACAATTAAGCAAACATTAATATATATACACCAATCTCAATGAATTGAACATGATTGCAAAACAAACCGGCGTCAATCAAACGTAATTTACGCGATTCAACCGGACGCATTTATAATCAGAGCACGGCAAAAACTCACTAACGTCGATCGAACTGCAGTGCATTTAAACTTCAAGAAAATCAGATACAAAATCATTGTCCTCGGTAGTATTGCATACATATACATATATTTGCATACAATCACCCTTATATATATATATATATATATATATATATATATATATATATATATATATATATATATATCGGTAAAAGATTTTAAAAATATGAGAACAAAACTGCGTACGCCATGGAATAATATTTATTAATAAATCTTATTTATACCAGTATCTAGAGCCATTAATCTGAATTCGTTTATATTTTCGATCATCCAATCCCAACTCTACATTTGTCTTGACCAATCCACTCTTAGCTATGTCCGTCTTTGCTTTGCACGATTTAGACCACTCATTTTTCGTAACGTCATGTGGTGTGTCATTGCCTTCATTCCGCAAAATACGACTCACCCGTCTATTACAGATGCAGTTAAATACTGTTTGTTGTACCGTCCTATTATCCCAAATTCTTGAACAAAATGTATAGTGGTTAAAGGGCATGATACCAGCTCCTACTGATGAGTCGCCAATAAGCACGAAACGAATGTGCATGAGATTATACTTTCCGTTCATGCTGCCTTTGGTTTATCCTTCTGGTCACAACTGAACTAATTGGTTACTAGGTTCGCAACACATAATACATAATTACAGATGCAATCACAATGAAAGCGATGACACACCACAGGACGTTACGCAAAAAGAGTGGCTGAAATAACGCAAAGTAAAGGCAGATATAGCTAAGAGGGGATTGGCCATGACAAATGTACAATTGGGATTGGATGAACAAAAATATTAACGAATCCAGAAGTTTGGCTATAAATACTGGTAGAAATAAGATTTATTAAAAAAAATTTTATTCCATAGAGTGCATTGTTTATTCTTATATATATATATATATATATATATATATATATATATATATATATATAAATATATAGGAAGAAAAAACACACTAATAACATAGTGGATAAAGGACATTTATTTCGAGATTACTAAACATCGCTCTACAATCTTTCTTTTATATACATTCTGGGTTTCCAATTGATTATGCTTGTGGAAACAAATCTGACTCGCTCTTAATTCTATTTCTTGTTTTGCCTGATTGGTAAGTGTGTATACGTTTGTGATGGTGTGTGTACCTGTTTGCATGTAAAGGTCATTCTCGCTGTATTGCAAAGTGATGTCTGAGATCTGGTCATTATTGTTTTGATGGCTTGAGAATTAACAATTTTGTGTGCATTTTTCGCTGTTACGTGTATGAGTGCTATTTTTATGAATTTAGTTTGTATTCTTCACATGGTAACAGCGCAAATACAGATTACTGTGTTGAACGCTCATATTGTTTGGAAACTTTTGACAACGTTTGCACATCTGTTTTTTTACTAATCAGTTTGTTGCCAATCCAATTGAATAATTTTTCATTCTAGTCGAGGGCCTGTTCGGTCTTGCCTGGATACTAGTAAATTGTTGTTGAATTTTGTTATTCGTGGCCAGTCGATTAGAATATCATTCTGATGAAACTTTTGAATATTTAGGTCAGGTGCTTGTTGTTTTATATAAAGCGCTCCATTAATATATAATAATTTTTCTGATTGTGCTTTATGAAGAATTCAGAAATTGATCGAAATGACTGGGTGCGCCGTTGCCAATATATAATTGGAAATAGCTGATTTTCCTGATGGTGCCAAGCCTTTGTTAATCATTTTTTGTGGCGAATGTTGCTGAATTCTGTTTATCAAATGCTTCTTCGTACGTCCAATGTATGTGCTACCACAAATACATGAGAATTTGTAGACTATGACTGATTCGGAGAGAATTGGCAATATTATCTTTGGCATCCAACCTCATGATTTTCTGTGTACTAAATGTCAAATTAACTTTAACACTGGGAAAATTCTCCTTAGTTATTCTTTTACGCCGCCGTGCAATTATTGGGGTTGGTACGTCGCCTCTAAATGGTAAATTTAGGAAAACCTGCTTGTGCGAATCTGCCGTGGTCTGATGTTGACATCAATGAATCGCTCTCGGTAGTTTTTCATTAGCAAAATTTTCCTGAGGTAGCCCAGTTCTTCCTCAATCTTGTGTTCAGAGCAGATCATCCTTTTTCTGTTTGCTTGGTTGTTTACTAAGTTTCTTTTGTGGGATTTTGGCACACTACTGTTGTAGTGAATGTATTGCCCGGTGAAAGTGGATTTTCTATATATGGCCATTGTCAAATCCCCATTTCCTTCTCGAGTGATTTTGATGTCAAGGAAGAGAAAACTGTAGCCTTTCTCTACTTCGAGAGTGAATTCGATGTCTGGATCGGCTGCCTTTGCTTGTTTGAGGAAAACGGAATGGTCTGCTGCTTCTGAGATGAACAACAAGATATCATCTACATACCTTTTTGAGGAGTGCGGACTGGTCAATTATACATTTTAGGCTCGTTTTTTCAAGATGATACATGTATACATCTGCCAGGAGGGGTGCAATACAACTTACCATAGCTATACCATTGATTTTGGGGTCGTATATCCCTTCAAATTTAAATTGCACGTTTTTTGTAAATAATAATATGAGGTCTTTGATGTCAAGGGTTTCTATAGGGAAACCAAAAAACTCATTTTTTATAAGGTAACACAAGATCTCCTTTGTCTTATCCAGTGGTATGTTTGTAAATAAGGATGAAACGTCAAGCGAGAGCATTTTATTCTGTAGAATGTTCTTCCCCTTCAATTCATTTGCTAGCTCAAAGTAGTCCTTGATAGTGCTTGCGTTTATGATGCTTCGTATTGGTTGAAGTATTTTGCAGAGAAACTTGGCTGGTTTATGTTGTGGAGCGTTGATCATTGATATAAATAGGCCGCATCGAGGATGCTCCTGAGGCTGTCACGGCTTTATGAGTTTTTGGTTTGCCGTACAATCTTGTGGTGTTTGCTTCGACGGGTTTTGCCTTTTGGATGTCTTCTATGAGTTTTGATATAATATCGGTATCAGCCATCGATGTTAAAACGTGTTTTTCCATCTTTTTAAGAATTGCATTAATTCTTAATTCGATGTTGGTTGAATCATCTATCTTCTTGATGTCTTGTTTGAATTTAGATTGATCATTTATAATATCGTTCATGGAATTTCTATGTGTCGTCTTCAAGTATAACAATTCCTGTGTAGAGGCCCTTTGGTCACTACCATAAAGGGGTCTCTTGGATGCCAGGCCCGGAAAATCCATATATGCGGAATGATCATCTAACTTGGAACACTTAAGTTCCTCTGAACTATCTCTTAAGCTACAATCCTTAAGTCCACTAGCCAACTGCTCTGTATCCTCAGTATTTAATAAACCAGACATAATATTATTAAATTACTTGCAATTTATATATTATATTAAATAAGCTTACCAGGATACGCTGATTGAGACCTTAAAACAAATATTCACGTTAAATACCCGAAGCAAATTTGTGGTTCTTTTCGCTGATAATTAAAAAGAACAATCGACAAGAAGATTACAATGATTTATTAGCAAAGATTTGGAGATGGAACCACGCAGTGTCCCGCTTGTGCAATTCAGCAACTCAGATCAAACTGAAACATTTTCCTTCGACAAGACAAGTCAAAAACTTCGACAATATGAACAAAAGAACTTCCAAAAAAATTTCAATATTTTTCAAAAATTACAATATTGTTTTACGAAACCAGCGATAACATCAAATGTCCAAAAATTAAATTGATTTATTTTTATATGAGGAGTTAATTGGTGTCCAATAATTAAATTAACCTCCACACCTGATTCTTTGCAGGGTGTGGCAAGTCGTATGGATTTGTCTGATTGTAGTTTTCTGAGTTCGTCTATTTGCTTTTTTTGTGATGATTTGACTGCCTCTGAATTACTTCTTGTATTGTTCTAGTGTGCTAAGGAAAGCCTGTGAGGCAGTGTCTTTCGTTAAGTCATTGTAGAAATTTTCCGTTCCAGCCTGAATGTCAACAATGTCGCGTTCACTTAGGTTTCTATTGACTACGCAGAATTTTGCTGCTGGGTAGAGTAATTCTTTCTGCTTTTTTGACAAGATCACTTTTGAATAATTGTGAATAAATGCGTCTGGTTTGAAGGAAATTTCGATTGTGTAGGATTAAAAGCGTTTATATCTTCGTTTTAAAAGCAGTGTATTCGCTGCCGTTCAGTCTTGCAGTTTGACAACTCAATGATTGAATGATTCTTGCAGCATCTTGCAGTTTTGATTGGTTGTCCTCGATGGCATTAAACAATAATTAGAAATATACTGTGTAATATTTGAGGTTCATGGACATTATATACATATATATATATATATATATATATATATATATATAGATTGATTGATAGATATAAATTATTATCAATATAATTTATACACACATATACCTAGAATCGGGAGAAATTACATGTATATTCTATCATAATTATAATTTCTGGTTATTCTATCTATCTAATCTATATATATATATATATATATATATATATATATATATATATATATATATATATATATATATATATATAGATTGATAGATGTGTATAATAATTATAATTTTGGTTATTCTAGCAATCTACACACACACATATATATATATATACATATATATTTATATATATATATATATTATATATAGATTGATAGATACATATAATTATTATCAATATAATTTATAAATACATATACCTAGAATCCTGAGAAATTACATGTATATTCTATCATAATTATAATTTCTGGTTATTCTTCTGTATAAATGTTCATTTAAATAACAATTGCCAATCTTTGGGTCTAAATGGGATCCATCTGAACTCCACCAAAAAAATACTAGCTAAGGTGCTAATATCAAGTGAGCAAACTTGATTATAATAATTTTTATCACCGCACGCGCCAACTAATATTCATTTAATTATACAGTTTTACAATTTATTTTAGTTAACTTAAAGATTAAACAATCACATCATTGGTATTTTTGGACAAAGGTAATAAAATACCATATATATGGCATATTTAAATTTTGTATGAACTAAAATTTCAAAAACTAGAGAATTTAAAAAAAATTATTCATACAATTTCGTAAAACCTCTTCAAATCACGTTTGCAAACTTGCAATAAACACCAATCCAATTGTATCCAACCATTTACACGCGACAGATAAACCAGCGTGGCTCACGAGAAATGACTTTTTTTTACTATTCATCATCATTATTTGAATACGCAGAAAAACAAAGTAGCTAGAATCAAAGCCATATGTATATAAATGTATGGAAATACAGATATGCCGTTCACATTCAAAGTGGACTCGCATAAATTGTTATTAAGTGAAAATTTTATCCACACAATTTTTATTGGTTCGCAATAAAAACGAATTCATATATTTTGACACTGGTATACCAGTCCTGAATTTAAACAAACATTAATTTCGCGATTAGTGACTATTATTCTCTAAATTTTGTTTGCAATTTTATATAAATAACTATGCCAGTGAATTGCCTTTTCTGCACTATACAATTCTTAGTTTATACTCACATATGTAAGTAATTAAAAGAAACATTTTGCGCGAAATCATGAAGAAAGTGGATTCAAACAATTCGGTACGCAATTTGAAAAGCAGGTAAATATGTAAATAATTAATAAGTCAGGTGCTTATATCAAGACGGCAAACTTATTTATAACAAATAACTATGCCGTTGCAATCAAGCCTAAACACATGTTACTCCAACAATTATATACACCCTGGCCTTAATCGACACAAAATCACATTGTAATAATCATATTCTTCAAGTAAATATCGTATTGTTGTCTATTATTTGATGCGAAGAATTAACGTATACTTTTATCTTATACTTTATTCCTTGTAAAGGAATTGTATTTTGGTCCTCGTTAACCAGTTTGCGTCATGCCTTGATGATTAGTACGTATGACGGACAGTAGAATTGCGTTGTGGTGCAACTGGTTGGACAATATGCGTTTGATTGTTATCGCCTAATCAAGCGTTCTTAACAAATTTGAAATCCTCAGAATTTTGGCTTGCGTCAATTTGTCCATAGCTTAGAAATATGCACACAGACGCCTGACGTTACTTCATAAGTTGAGCACGCATATTATTTAGAACGCGCTGCATTTTTTGTGTAACTGACGCCGCTGGTTATTCATCACTAGCTTAAAAACCGCTCAATAAATCTGCTGGGAGATGTGAACTGCGACCTGTGCAAGTAATGCTCTTGTGCTATCACGATAACAAGATCGTTAACAAAGTTGTAATAATGAAGGTGCAGTAAACATATCGGACTGGTCACGATACGCACAAAGCGCTGCCTTTAACTTGCGATTTTTGCTTTCCATTAAGCATTTACACTTAGATTTCATAACTCGAAAACAAGCGTTAGAAGCTCGAAACGGCCAAATTATTAATAGTTAAGAAGACATTATTAATCACGATGACCTCTGCATCACCCAGCTTGAAATTAAAAAAATGGTCATGGTACACTCGTCACCATGAAGTGAGATCTTTGTCCGCTTATTTTACGTATGAAATTCATGTCATAGCGACAATTTATCATTCTGATGGTCTATTACTGGACTATTACTATTATTATGCTAAATAAACAATCAGCTACCATAATATCTTTTCTTTATATATAAATACTGCTAAAATTGAACTTATTCAGGCAGATGAGTTGCAAATTACACATGGCGGAAGATTTAGCGCACATTTACGAAAGACCTCCACAAACGAATCATTGTCGATTTGACATCTAAAAGTAGCATAGGTAATAACGTACAAAGTGGACGTTAGTTTGGGCAGAGCTGCAGTTACTCTATCCATTACTGATTATATACAATCTGTTGTTTTCAATATTCGAGAATCAAATTCGATGAGCATAATTTCACAATCGATGTCATATTGTGTTTATATCGAATGCGTTGATTGCGAGTTTCAATGGTGTATTTCGCTGAATGGCATTTAGTGTGGTATTTTGTGCACACAGACCTATTGTTTTTAAACAGTCGTTCAAGATGTATTGTCAGATGTGCGTCTGGATTAAAGGATGCACTGAATTGTAATTATTACACAGACTAAGAAAGCGACGCAGCTGATTTGTTTGTTTTGTGCAGGAAACTATCTGATAGCTTCGACTTCTATTATTTATTTATTACAAAATGTCTATTTGAGTACCTTAGGAATTTCTCTTGTATTTTGTTGTCATACTTTTTTTCACGTTTTAACCCGTAACCAAAACTGATTAATATGAGAGAGATTTAGTTTTATCTCTGTGACGTGCTGCTAGAAATCACTAATGCAGGCTAACGCATTCTTATAGGAGATTGTACCGTCCTATTTTCTCTCAATTCCCACCCAATTATTTTGGTGGGTAAGGAGCGTAATACCGGATCCTACTGATGAGTCGCCAATAAGCACAAAACAAATGTGAACAAGATTATACTTTTCGTTCATGCGGTCTTTCGTTTATCCTTATGGTCATATTTGAAATAATTTTTTACAAGGTGCGCTACGTCAAATATATTATTCAAAAGGTTATCAGGCAGGTGTTTTTTTCAATGCCTTTTATATTAAACGGATTGCAGATCAGGAACTGTAAACTATTTGCGTTGGGCTACTACATCAATAACATCTTCGGCGTTGTTTATCGGATAAAGTTTTGGAATAACAAATTTCTATTGAAATGCGAGCTTTAATAAAATTCATTGTACCCTTCCTGTGTGCAAAAGCAAAAAGAAATTTTATGAGATATAAGAAAAATTTCTTTCGCATTGTCTTCTCAAATATCTACTCATGAACATATCTTTATATATAAATTGGAAAGCAAAACCGGGTAGAATATACTGGAACAAAAGATGAGTGTAGCAAAACACAAAACAATCAAATTGTGTGCTCACATCCAATTCAGGCTCAGTACTATGTACGTGCTTCTTCTTGCTGCCTAAATCCGGCTGCAATCTGTTTATCATGAACTTCAGTATGCTGGCTAAACTCCCTTTTGTTTTGGGTGGTAATTACTTTGAATGCTACGTCATCGAAACATCGCACGTATATTCTCCAGACGTAGCATTCAAAGTTATTACTAAATGCAAAAACAAAAGGGAGCTGGCCACATACGAAGTCTTATGGATAAACAAATTGCAGCCGGATTTATGCAAGCAGAACAAGCACGTACAGGCATTGAGCTTGAACCGGATTTGACGCACGCAATTTGATTGTTTTCCGTTGTTCACACTCTCTCTATGTTCATATATTTCTATCTCGTTTTGCTTTCCAATTTATATATAAAGACATGTTCATTAGTAGATATTTGAGAAGACAATGCGAAAGAAATGTTACTTATATCTGATAAAATTTCCATTTGTTTTTGCACACAGGAAGGGTACAATGAATAATAATTTTTTTTAGTTCACAAGAACTATTGAATAATCTCCAATCATGAACGTGTTGTTGGAATTACATGTGAATTGAGTATGCACATGGACTAGAACTAGGACGAATAATACCCACCTCTAGCATCTGATCAAAAATATACTTAACAGAATTGTATTTATTGCGATCTATGGTTTGAGCTCTGCCGAAGACTGGCGCGTCTAATTATTTGGAGACATTGTTCTTGCTGGACTGACAGGATCGGACATTTTTTATAAAAATGTACTTGGGAAAACTACTGACCATTTCACGTACTCGTGAATGAGAGTATTCAAACGAGTCATTGCTCTTTAGTAAAAAATACCAGGCGATCGCGAATACCAACAAGGATACGCAAATTTAAAATTTTATCTGAGTTTAGTAAGTTACCTTTGTCCATTTCAATTATCATTTCACACTGTGAAAGAATAACGAGTCCTAAAGTACAATATGGCACGTGTACATGAATACACTTTACGGTCCTGGTGAAACTCTAAGGTTTGCCATATCATGTGTTTTGATTGAACAGCCATTAATGGGTTTTACTGGAAAATTATGCGTTCTATGTATCTCTTGTGGGATTGAACGGACTTCTTGGATAAATTGCCAATGATCACCTTGGAAGTACACACACGGTAATATCCTGACACATTAAAGGGAAATTTTAATTGTGTTGCCAAACACAATGTTTCATGCACCAATTATAAGCACAGATCGCTGGAGAAAATTTATCTGACAGTTAGCGACTGGCTGTTTTTTTGCAGATTGATCTGTGTACTCTATTCTGCTGACGACATGATGTGTCGTTGCGCTCGGTTTGATGATGCCAGTGGACTGGACCGTCACCAAATAATTCTATTGCTAAATGTTAAACCACAGTATTCAAACGAAGCTGGTAGGGGTTCCAGTTATTAGATGTCAATTTATATTACCGGCCAGCTTCTCGACACAAATTGATACTATTAGTTCTAGGATAATTTATATATTAATAAAAGTTTATTATGCAAAGTTCATTATATCTATAGAATCGTCCAGATAAAGATTTAACTGCATAAGTTTAAAAGTTATTTTTCGAATATGCACCATTTAAAATTTCGGCACCCAGTGAAGTGAATGCTCTTTAAAAATCACATAGTTACCGAAAAAGATTATTCTTCATTAAGCAATATGCTCTTCAACAAACTTGACTATGAAATTGAAAATAGTGTTCTGTAAATATTGGAATAAACGTGTCTCTGAATAGGACTTTAGTCAAGAGTGTTCAATAGGAGTTATTTATATAGAGAGAGGTATATATGTATATATATATATATATATATATAGAGATATAGATATATATATATATATATATATATATATATAGAATATTTCTTGCACGAATAAAAATATTAATAAGATTGAATTTTAAAATTGTAAATATTGTGCGATTGGAGTATAATAATATCTATGAAGTAACCTGTAACGGTCCACAAAATGGTGGGCTTTGTTTGTTTTCTACGAAATAGTGAAATTCTGGGAGTTTTTTTGTTACAAAATGGCTATGTGGAAGCACTTACAACGAAACATTGCAGAATTCAGGTGGCTCAGAACACGTTAATTTTTCCTATGTCCCCCACTATCTACAGATTACCATTTGCTTAAACGCTCTGCATTGGCTTTAATTTCCGATTAATGATCACCAATTTATTAGCAAAACTTGGAGACATATATAGACAGGGTTTTAATTAGTCAGAGAGTTATTATATTTCAACAAAGTCTTTATAATGCGTAGTTTAATTTCATAAAATTGCGTCGTTAATTTTTAAAACAAGCTAGGTTTTCTACCTTTTAGTGAACAATTAAAGTTAGGAAAAAAAGACTTCTTTTGCACTGAATCTGATATCAGTTAGACAACAGGCGAATAATCTACCCACAACAAAAAATACTTAAAATAAAATTTGAAAATGGCTAGATGCTAGTTAACTGAGATAAATTTGACTTAACTGAATGGTGAAAAGTCGGTTGGTAAATCCCCTATTATCTGCCCCCGAACAACTTCATTTATTTTCCCTACGTTTGTTTAGTTAAAAAGTTATGTATAACCAAAGTGTACAATTGTATGTAAAGCCGAAAGTGGTAATAAATTGTAATCGGAGGTCATCAAAAAGATGCCTTTGCGACCTACGGGAGCAACATCGAAGAACTACAATGTGCGCATATCTTGTAAGATGAGTCGTTTGTGTTAACAGCTTCGCTATTTCTGATCGCATGGTATAAATGAAATTTCAAATTTTCACCTTAGATTAACCAGTTTGTTTCGATTTTTTCAGCAACCACAGTGTTCATATAACTGGCATACAAGTATATATAATAGTATTTACTATGGAAAATGGGAGGAACCATAACTTAACAAATGACAAACAATGCAAATTATTAAAATGAAGTTTACGACTAAAGTCAATACCAATCCCATTGTATTTGTAGGGCGTACAAAAAATTGCAAAACTTCAATCATTCTAACTCGAAAGAAAGAAATCTTACCACCACCCGTGCAATTAATGATCATTCAATCAATACAAATTTCAATTTGGATTGAAAACGAAAAAACCATTAAAGTCAATGTTGTGACTAGTTGTATAAGAATAATTTAAAATTATAAGATTTTAGCTCATTAACGCGAAATTTACAACAAGAAGTCAAGACTTATGTTAATTTCTAAATTGCCAACCAACAAGAAATTGTTTTTATTTTCCCTTATGCGAATGGGAATAGAAAAATTGAAGAAATGAAATAAATTTAAATAATTACTATAACAATGCAGTGTTAGTTGGTAGATAAAATCAGACATTTAATGTTATGTTGGCATGCCGGAAATCAGGTGGTGCTGAAGTAAAATTTGTATAAAACGATTTAACAATAAATTGCCATTCGATTTCTCAAAACCTATTTTAAATACACAGCTCCCAATTAAACCAAAGCCAAATTTTGCATAGATTTTATTAAAAGTATGTTTCAATTGATTCGCAAAATGTGATATTGCAATCTTATTATGCGCCATTTTTTATAACGCGACGTGAAACATTTGTGCAGATAATAGACGTGTTTTAAAAAATTTTCCCACTCCGAAGTCAGTGAGTTGCATTGAAAATTAAGTTAATGAATTGCGATAAGTTTTATCAAAACAGCCTGTCATTTGACGAAAACAACAACGCTAGATCTATGTAGGGGTTATGAGAATCAAGAGACGTTGGATGATGGTGAATTTGCAATAGTTTCTAATTAGAGCTGAGTTTCTTAACCATTTCTGAATGTTCAGAAATATACAACAGAGCGCCAAATAACCCTATTTAAATTAAAGACCGCACATAATTTCAGAATATATAACTTTATACTTATATGAAATGAAAGCCTAAATAAGATTCATAGTACTCTTTCCATGTTAAAAAGATTTTATCTGATACTTGTACCAAATTCCCAAGAAACTCCATGGAGCCGGCTTATCCTCTAAAAGGAGTCAGCCGCAGTAAAGTAAAGTAAGTAAAGTATTCTTCTCAAATAATCACAAATTAATATATCATTATAAAAACATGAATAGGCCGAAAAAAATATAAAAATGTAAACATGAAGAGAGTGCAAAATAAGGAAACGACCAATCAGTTGCGCGCGTCACCTCCTGTTCAAAGTAAACGCATGATCATACATCTTCTAATTGCATAAATTTGGCTGCAATTTGTTTCATACGTAAAGCTTTGTATTTAGCCAAATCCCTTATGCTAATGCATTAATTAATTATTTTAAATGCTACGTCTGGAGAACAAACTTGTGATGTTTCAACGGTTTGTTGCGCAATTAAGATGTGTATTCACGATTTGATTAAAGACAGGCGTTTAAGTTGCAATATTTTCTCCTTCGAGTAATTAATCGTCTGGCCTATAGGCCTACGTAAGTTGATCGAAAACTTGCGCATGCATATTAGAAAATAATATTTAATTTCGACATTAACGGCTGTTTCTTTTTGATTGCTGGTAAAGGAAAATGTGCTACCTTAAATAACACTCGCAGTTTAGCTGCATTTAAATGTGCGTATCACTGACACTTCAACTTTCCTTTGTGCTATTCGGGAAACTGCATTTAAATTAAATGAGATGTCCAGGAAAAATGATATTTTTCTTGACCGTGATGCGTTTGTTTCTGCTGTCTTCCCATTTTAATAATTGATTCAATTAATTATATATGATAGCCATTAGACATTAAATCGTTAGTTGCTTTTTTATATTCGTTTTCTTTCGAATCTTGACTAACCAACCTATTAATTCTTGAAAAGCAGCCACGAAATATTGATAATTTATAATGAAACGCCACAAAACTGCTTTAATGCAAATAATGTTAAGACCGGGCTGGTTTATGTTAAATATATAAATATATATATATATATATATATATATGTATATATATATATGTATATATATATATATATAAATTACCATTAGTATTTTTTCTTTAGTAGTACACCTAAGAAAGTCCAACAGCCATTTTTCTCGTGCCCTAACTTGAAACAGATATGCTAATCCGTTGTGTTGAAACTTTGATGCAAGGTTTGTGAGTACGATCTATTCTTAAGGACAAGCAAAATATCCTCTACCTGCCGCATATATATTGGTCACATTTACTTATGTCAGTCCTTAATGGTTTGTTCTCTAGATGTCTAGGAAAATTTCAGCCAACACTGGAGATAAGGAGCTCCCTATTGCCACAAAATCAGTCTGTTTTTAGATGTTCCCACTAAAACGAAACCTTACGGCTTTGCTTATGGTGACCTAGCACCGAAGATGGTAATATTTCTTGATCTACCTCTCCGAATATAATGTAAATTGTTTTGCTCTATTAGAATATTTGTAAACAAAAACTTAACATCAAAAGACACCCTAAACATGATGTTAACATTCATACATTGAATTCTATTTGGAAACTCAAAAAAATCGCAACCGAATAAATACTTCGTTGTGTGCGCAGTCATTCCTGTAAACGTACTAACCATTTATCCAAATGCATGCAAAGGATATTTGGCCATTGGTAATATCACTGTCAAGGGACAACCTTTATGTGTGACCGTGTGGATGGTCCAACTGACATGAGCTTCTGTTCTCAAGATGTGAGCAGAAATGCACACGTCAAAATACTACGCCTTACGAAAGTCTAGAGCGTTGTGATAATGGACAAATCCGACTACCTAGAAAATGTGGAAAACGTGCTGATTGACAATACAAAATTAACGCGTCTAGACGATAAATTAGATGAAATAGACAAAGTTGAGCTTAGAGTAATAAATTAAATTAAGATCATTATAGATGCCAGTTTAGTTGATGAGCCAATGCACGGATTACCAAAAAAGTTGTCCAATGTGATCATTATTGTCAATGATCAATTCACCGTTTCATGCATTGGCCAGATGGTTAGTAAGTATACTGTTACCATTGCGAATACTACTATTTATTTATTCGGTTTCCGATTCTTTTGAGTTTATAAGCAGAATTCAGGATCTAATTTTATTTAACTTTGGTACCTTTCGATGTTAAGTCTTTATTACAAAATGTTACATTTGATGAAACCATAGGTGATAGAACAAGACATATTAAAATTTGCTGTGCCAGGGCAAACTCTAAGCAAGCTTTTCTTATTCTGCGTGAAAAGAATCTATAAAATTACTGATTTTGTGACAGAGGAGAGTTCTCTATCTTAAGTGTTGGCTGTGATTATTCTGGGGTATCTAGAGAACACATCATAAGTAAATGTGCTCAATATATACGCTACGAAGATGATATTTTTCTTGTTCTAAAGGGCAGGTCGCAATTAGGATCATTGCTCCAAAATTCTAAATAAAGCGTATAGGAATATCGGTTTTATGTCAGAGCACAAGAATAATGACGGTTTGCCTGTTTATTAAAACCAAAAAAGATACTAATGTTAAGCTAAATAGAACAATTAACGATAATCCAACCTTGTCTGCACAGTATTCGCATTACAGCAGTTGTAGGCCGCTACATCATAAATTATAAACAATTTGTGTCTAATTTTCAGGAATTGACGTGTTGATTAGTCCAGATTCAAAAGAAAAGGAACATAATAAAGCAATAAATGATATCTAATGACTACCATGGAAAATTAATTTAATCAATTATTAAAAGAGAATGTGAACAGAAACAAATGTATTTCGGACCAGAAAAGAAAACAGTTTACCTGAAATTCCCATTTAAGAGAGATGCAGTTTCCCGAATAGCTCAAAAGAAAATTGAAGCGGCACTACCACGCACAATTAATGCGGATAAACTACGAGTTCTATTAAAGGTAACAAGCTTACCTTTACCAGCAATCAAAAAGAAACAGTCGTTAATGTCGACATCAATTATTATTTACCAATATGCATGCGCAGGTTGTCAATACATTTACGTCGGCAGATCGACCAGATGTTTAATTATTCGAAGGGGCGAACATTTCTTTATTTATAAACAGATTGCAGCCGGATTTATGCAAGAAGAAGAAGTTCGTTCAGGCACTGAGCTAGACGTGGGGGCATGCACGCAATTAATTGATTGTCTCCCTATTTCACACTCTCTCTATGTTCACATTCTTATTTTTTGTTTTTCCTTTCAATTTATATATAAAGAGAAGTTCATTTTTAGATACTTAGGAAGAATATGCGAAATAAATGGTTATAGGTATCTGACAAAATCTGTTTTTCTTTTTTCACATGGAAATGGTAATATCTATATAAATTATTAAATTTTGCAATACCACAAACGTAGCTTCGCTGGCTTTGGCTTTGATTGAAACAAGATAGGGCATTGCATTTATTCCTCCGAGCAACAATTACGTTGTACAACCAATCATTTGAGGTAAGAAATAAAAGTTGAACTAATTTTAGACGGTAAAATGGAATTCTGCGAAATAGAACATGTAAAGCCGCCCATCTAGAAGCCTTCTGCAGCTGTCCAATTGTCTGTTTAAATAAAGCAACGCAGTGGTAACGCGGCTGTCAGAAGGCTATTTTGTCCTATTTTGACAAACAGCTGCAACAACCTTTTTTCGAAATCCCTCTGGTCTTTTATACATAACCAACTATAAAAGACTGAATTCCTGGTAAAAGCTATCATTTGTTGGCTTAAGGAAAGCCATACAATGAGCTCAATTTTAGACATAGGAACAATTAAATACTCGAACTATTTAAAATATTATCAAAAAATAATTAAAATTGTGAAATAGGTTCCTGTAAAGTGTTTTACAATTTAAATACTTACAAGCATCAAACATTAAATCTACATTTTTCTACAGAAAATTTAATTTGGAATACCTCGTGGAATCTGAATGTATAAAATTATTTTCCAATTTAACATTTTAATATTGTCAGACAATTTTCGGCGAATAATAAATTAATCAGGAGGGAATTAATGCAACTGAACGACACATCTTTACAGAAGATGCAACAGAAATGATGATGAAAATTGTTTTCATACAATTTCCGAAAAGGAATTTGTTTATTTTTCTGTTTAACCACAATTCGCAATAATAATAATATTGTTGAAATCGAATACGAATTTGTCAGATATTGCTTAACTACCGTGTAAAAATTAATATTGATTAGAAGGATTTAGAAAAATCAAACTAACTAAAGGTGCATTTTAATAGATTCCGGCGTTCCGTGCTAATTTTCACTGGCCAAATTTTAACATAATCCAGTCTTTTAGCATGCTGTCTTCTAGAACGTATAAAATGTCAATCTGAAATTTCTGAAATTTGAAATTTCTTTTATTTTAATGATGAAATATAATTTATTCTCAAAACTGGTATGGGTTATTTAGAAGGATCTTGCTGTTGTTTGCCATTATTTTGTAATTTAGTTGAGCCTTAATGTAAAATATTTAATTTTCTCCTGTGTTCATTTTTTACACAGATAAGAAATAAGATTTCTTGATAAGCCATTTCGATCATAGAGTGCCGTTGCAGGTGCGAGACAAATCATTTAAAAAAAATTTAGCACATATTATTTCTTAACATTTTTTGTTTATCTAGCAGTCTGAGATTAAAAATTTACTCAACATTCAAAATATATATTTTCATATTCATGCCATAGCCATTATATGCAATATCAAGAGAGTAGGCTTTATATGTCAAGTGTAAATGGTTTCCCTTGAAATAGGTACAAATGTTGCTTCAACTACCTTCAGAATTTGAGAACATCGTGTGTTATGGTTTCAAATTAACTTAAATTATCTCTAATTGGGGGGTATCTATTGCAAAACAAACGCATACATGCGATTATATTTTAATTTTCTGCAGTTTTTTTCTCTCTGGCTAGTATGAATATTAACCACAATGTTTGTAGGATAATTATACGTTAAATCGATAAGCTTTTTTTAACCTGATATGAATTTAGAAAATAAATTAAAATTGATATATAAGCGCTTTTAATCTAACTTTTCAATCGATTTACTAGAATATGTACCAAAATAATTATATTTAATTAACAGCTTATATACACATATATATGACACATTTAATGGTAATGTCAGGGCTCGAATAATTCGTTCTTGTTTGCACAGTAAAAGAAAACATTAATTTATTGAAATCGCTTACAAATATGGAAGCCTACTTATTGCAAAAGAAAAGCGCTTCGTTTGCATGTCGCAATTTTCACGGGACGACATAATTATTTATAGAATAACGTGCAGCACAAATCTTATTTTGCGTCAACCGAGTTTGAACGTTCTCCGTGATGCGTGGATACAAATGTTTACTGTAACTAGCCGTATATGGTTGTCCAAAAACAAAACTCCAAGTTTACATAACGTTGTCGTGTGAAAATTGTGACATATCACTGA
Organism: Eudiplozoon nipponicum; assembly: GCA_029291075.1. Classification (NCBI taxonomy): domain Eukaryota; kingdom Metazoa; phylum Platyhelminthes; class Monogenea; order Mazocraeidea; family Diplozoidae; genus Eudiplozoon; species Eudiplozoon nipponicum. Next base: position 25,505 of record JAQBSW010005830.1, on the reverse strand, counting down.
AGTTATTCGTATGTTTGATTAAAGGTAGGTTTATTAATATGTTTGCATATGTTGAATTAATTTTATTATAGCGACGTTTTCCAAAATGCAGCAAACCATAACTCCATCCTTGCGTACTGGCATTTTCATAGGGCTTTTTAAGTGTATTCAAAACTGTGCTTAGTTATGTTTCCATTTTGGTAAAAATTGTTAGGGGCTAGATGCTTTTGTGAATATTTATAGAGCATTTTTTCGTTTTAAAAAAATCATACTTTTTTTAATATTTAAAGTAAATAGGTCGAAAGATGAAGCGAGTCCTCCATTGTGTCAATTTAAATTTATTCCATAAATTCATGTTGTTTATTAAGTTTTGTAGATTTGAAAAATAAAATGTTGCTAGTAAACAAACATAATTAAATTCTGTCAAAATAATCACTTAAACACGAATTCTAAGGTCGATTCAAACAAAGCAATTTAACAGTTCTAATGATATTTGATCATAACATTATTATTAATGGTATCAAGAGTAATTTCAATTTTAGAATTGATAGAGCTACTAAAATTAATGAGGACGGGTTTTCAGACTGAAAGGGCATACACCTGTTTTAATTAAATTATCTGTTAAATAACTAACTAAATCATTATACGTATAAATATACAAACCAATATTCGTGCCATTTAACTTCAAATCAACATAATTTCCCAAAGTAGCATGATTTCTGTTACATAATGAAAGACGAGCGGTTAGTTAAAACTGCATATATCAATATGTTTCAAATAGGTTACACCAGAAAGAAAGGCTGAGCGGAATTATATGGCGGCAAATGGCTTAAAAACGTAGGTAACAAGGGGTACTTTTGACGCATTGTATAGAATCACACACTTCGTTGCCAATGCACTTAGGTTCGTATCTTACCTACGTGAATTTCTGAGCTGTTCTTGATGACTTCCTCATAAGGAAAAACCAAGTATACTGGATGAATTACCTTCTTTACCTGATGTAATATTGATTTTATACAGCCAATACGCATATATATATATATATATATATATATATATATATATATATATATATATATATATACATAATAATCATGCATCACTGTGGCTAAAAAATAATTATATTTATTTAAGAACGTAATTTGCAACCTGCCCTTCCTCAGGTGTTATTCTTGATACTAAACGGAAAAGGTAATGATTAAAGATAACACGTCAGTTGTATTAAAATATTATTCAATTCTATATATGCTAAAGATTAAAACAAATAAAGTCCAGTTGGTTTACACCAGAAATTAGTATTACGAGAACAGTTTATGTGTACGTGTTAAATGACAGTCAATAAGCAAAAGACAGCATGCAGTAATATACTTTTGTTGAAGTGTTTTTAATTGGGATAAGGCCATAAATGCAAAATCACAACCTAGAAAAACTAAATCACAGAATAATCACGCACGCGCAAAAGTGAAAAAAACACAAGAAAAACAGATTTGTCTAAACGAATTGCCTGAATATTACTTTTTCATTTAAAAAGTGAGAAATAATAACTCAACTATCACAAGAAAAATTTTAGAAATAAAAATGCTCCTAAGAAGTGCGAATAAATAAATGTGCCTGTGGGAAAGTCATGCTACTTTTATTCTTCTTAGGGCATTTTTATGCATAATTTTTTAAAACTATATTTAAAGTGTTCCTGTTTATTTCATTTGTGGCCATTTGGATAATTTATGAATATTTTTCGTCTTTCGTTTGTTATAATATTTAACTACTTCTATCTTTTAGACGCCACGACCACACACACTTTCTCAAGTTTGTTTACAACCGATATATATATATATATATATATATATATATATATATATATATATATATATATATATATATATATATATATATAAATGATGAAAGAATACTATGGACGAAAAATATCTAATCGATGAAATTCATTAGTCGTTTTATTCTAAGTTAATTTTGTACTGGCTGCATGTATGTGATAAACATTAATAAAAATTATGCATCAATTCATATTTATATCTTCGTGGTATGCAAGTTGCAACTTAAGTTTGCAAAAGATATCGTATACGACGCATTTGACGGGAATATAGACCAAAACAATAAAAGTGGTTTGTAGCCGACAATTGCATGCAGTGCGTGTATTTTGTGGCTTTGCCTCTGTTCCAAGACTTTCAAACAATAGTGCCATTGTACGAGCCCTGCTCTCGGTAATTTTGGCATGCCCTCGATAAGGGCATAATAAAGAAGACACCGAGATACACGATGATTTACATTTGCTAACATAAGCAAAATTGCGTTTATTTTGGAAAAAAATTATAATATCCTACATTTATTAACTAGATATATATATATATAAACTTACATGACTTTAATCCAACTTCCGAGCAGAAAACGTAAACGTATTGAAATATTTCAGGCTGCTAAATTATTATATTAGAAATTATTCTATTAAGCTAATAATATTGATTATCTAACTGTATAATTTGTTCTAGTGCAGTATTTTTGCTTAATTACTTTAAACAGGACTTCGATCTTTATATACATACCTGTTTAATTTCCCGTGAATAGGGCTTAAACCTGAGCATGTGGCAAATTCTGGACCGTACATGTTGTAGCACAGCCAAATTGTCAGTCTGATTTAATAGCTCGATGCAACCCGTAATAATGCTATTTTATATGAAAACAAAGTCCATTATTCAAAAAAAGCATTGATTGCGTGGGTGGTGATACCTTTTATTTAAATCACGTTTGCGAGCTTGATGTAAACACCAATCCCATTTTATTTAATCAGTCGTCAAAAAACATAGCAAAACTACCGCCAGTCGCAGCGCACTGACGCGTTTCAAACTTCCTTGATCATCAAATGATAATTATTTTTGCGAAACAGGATTAATTGAAATTACCTGATCTGTGTTTTGCCATAGCGTGGTTTGTTGCTCCAATAGTTTTCTTTCTTTAACAATTTTTTTCAGTTTGTCCGATCTCAATAGTTTTACAGATCAAATTTATGAAGCATACGCCTTATTTCCCCTGTCCATTTTATTTGTACTTTAGACTGATCTTGCACTAGATATTCGCTTGACACATGTGTGTCTGTGTGCGTGCATTTCCGTAACTTTTATGTTTATCCAATTAAGTGAGGCTGGAGTGGCTGAATAAGAATTTACCAATTGTTTGCTCTAATTATTTGCTTTATTAACTTCATGTGAAATGACGTAACTGAGATTTCCCTCAAATTTTCTAATGGGGGAGACTAATAATTCAGAAGCTCTCGAGATAAACGCATGTCATTATGAATGATAAAATTAGAATTCCGTGTGATCAATGCACGTGTTAAATTTTAATTTAAACCACTCAGGTTTTACTCCGGATAGGCTTGCTAATAATTATTATTGCCATACCATTAAATAGGCGCATAGCACGTTTGTGCATGTGTATGTGTATACATAAATTAAAAAATCAGTTAAATATAAATATACACATGTGCATAAAACTGAATGAAAATGTACTCAATAGACATTTACTTACTTTTAGCACGCGTCAGTCCAATTATTAATTATTTAAAAAAAATCTGTATTATTAGAATGATCTGAAAAGTTAGAGTGGGGATGCAAGACCAAAATATCACTAACAGTTTTAAAATCAAACGAATAGTTAAAGGTTAAATTTAGGAAGACTGTAATCTTAATAATTGATTAGCCAATACTTGAATAATAAGCCCACTAATTTATCAATCTTAATCCTATTTTCTTAATCTTTTCGTTCAGCTAGCTTGAGTGTCCAATTCAAGAAGTGGTCTTTTACAGCCTCTAGCTATATGCAATATTCCAAATCGAACCTAACGATATTTCAGCAACTGTTACATTCATACTATTATCTCCAGTTTTAATTTCTGTAGATTATCTTATCAATCTCATCATACTATTACGAGTAAACATCGCAATGCGTTAGCACTCATCCCAGTTAATAGTGTGTTCAATCTCCACTATGAACATGCAGTTTTATGTTAACCTTTTCTTACTTTGATTGGGCGCATGGTCTCACAAACATACTTGAGACTACAATCATTGCAAGAAATTTCAGACACTCCTGATGTTTCCAATGATTCAAACTTTTCTTTTTGGTTAAGTGTATGGTGCCTAGTGTAAGAGAATGTTTTAAAACGGTCCATGTACCGTATTTTAAAGCTGATGATTTCACTTCCCTAATTAATATAGAGTAATACTATGTCATTCTGCTCTTTATTCTCCTTGTCCGCTTTAATGTACCGCAAACTTGGTTTAAATTTTCTCACGACATCCCTCATTGTGACATCTATTAAATGAATAGGGCAACCATTAGCCTTGAATATATCACATAGTCTACCTAATTATAACTTCTTATGATTTATATCTGCTAATCTAAGGCTCCATAATGTTAATGACTTTAAGATAACGCTTTTCATTCGATACGGCTGATTGGGCTTGAAATTCAGAAATATTCCTGAATAAGTATCCTTCCTATAAATAGCTTTTTCTAATTTCTGCTAAGTTCTAAATAATTTGACGTCCACAAATTGTGATTCACATTCTGATTCACTTTCCAGAGCAGAGTGGAGCTGTTGATAAATCGTAAGTTTCGATTTGTAACACCGTATTAGCTAATGGCAGGAAAAGAAGATTTCATGAATTGGAAACTAAAGCTAGCTCCACAAAAGTAATAAGATTAGATTAACATATTAGTGGGCTTATAATTCAAGTAATGGCTAATCAATTATTAAGAAAATAGTCTTTCTAAATTTTATCTCTAATTATTCGTTTGATTTTAAATCTCAGTCTGTTGAACACTCGCAAAACGAAAACAGGCATAGCTAAGAAGGGATTGGTTACGAAAAATGTTATTTCTTGATCACGTATATATATATATATATATATATATATATATATATATATATATATATATATATATATATATATAGAAATCAAATGAGAGGGTAATACTTCAATTCCTTTCACTTTCCAGTTGGTATGATGTCCGTTTACATTGACAGATGTGTCGTTGTTTGTTTAAAACTTTAGTTTGAAAGTGGTGTGATATATTCTTCGCCTGGATTATTCGCTAAAAAACACAAATATGAAATTAACGATGGTGTTAGATGGAAGGTAGAGGTGGCGACATGTATGTGTGCTTGTCTCGGAAGCAATTTTTCACCAATTAAGACCCCGTTGACTTCACGTGACACAATAAGAGCGAAATCGGTTAGCTTGATAATATGCGTCTGCTGACTTTTGCGATATTTAGTTCATACTGGCAACATTAGTATTAAATATAAGTGTATATACTTCATAAATTTCAATTTATTGCTGACAACTGCGTAAAACAAAATTTATGTATATTTCACCCTCAAATTTGTCTTGAAATTATGAAGTGTGCCCTTCATTTTGAGTATATACATAGATTACTACTCAAATTTCATTGCATAGAATGATTGAAATTTTCAATGTTAACAGAAGATTTTTATTCAATAAAACCAAATAGTGCATATCTGCGCAAAAAACTTCACTAGAGACTTCTTTTTAATTCCTCGTTTACTGAATAATTCTTGGTTTCACTTCTCTATATTTGCTAATTTTTTTATTATTTAAACTTTTAATTCAAATTCATTATATTATTTAGAATATATTGTTACTTGCTGAGCAATTTTAGCTGAAGAAACTTTATATTTATTCACAACGACTGTTTGTCTTTGTCACTGATTTTTACATACGGAATATCGTACAGAACGGCATAAAATGGAGCTTATGGGAAAATTTATAATATATTTCGAGACCGATTTATATATATATATATATATATATATATATATATATATATATATATATGTAGAAGAAAACGTTTTCAAAAAAGTAGAACTGCGAGTTTCAGAGAAGCGATATAGAATAATTACACATATTCTTGCTTAAATACAAGTGTAAACAATACAACTTACAAAGAGTCTAGTAGGTTGCCTTTACGTGACAAACAATTAAATAAAAATACGATGAGCGTTTTGCTCGAGCCATATTCATTAAATTATCTTGCGCGAGGCACTATATTTAATACAAAAGTTGTGCACCTATGTCGATCAATCGGGATGTGATCTAGAATCTGGTAACCACATAAGGATGATTTATTCTTAATATAGAATAGAAAGAATTCGCTAAACGAAAGAAGAATTACAGATGAATGGAGTCCACAAACGGTTTATTTAAAAAAAACATGAAGCCTAGATAATTTCTTAAAGCGGACAATATTATCAGAAAAGCGTAACCCAATATGCATGTCAGAGATAGTTAGGACATCAGCCATATGAAGTTTAAAAAAATTTATTCAGAGAGTGCCATAATTATAGAAGCTTTCACTATTAGCGCAAATACAAACGTTAACTGCAACTACATAAACAGGATTAAAAACCAATCAATCGTATAAGATAATTCATAACACAGGAACTTGCAAACAAGTTTCTAATACTAGAGGCGAAATCTGCAATAACAGTTCGTATTACGAAAACAGACCACAATACACGTGTAATTACACATCAAAGTAGAAGAAAACTTTGATAATATTTGTGGCTATTGCAATCAAACTGCAAGTAACCTTTCTTAACGTACAATTAATTGATTCACCTAATTTATAATTTAACTATCCAAAAATTATAGAAATGAAATATTTGCCTGAATAAAGGAATCATTTTATATTGTTCGTCATAATCGCGAATTTATCCAACCTCAAGTACAATAATATTATAGGTATCAAAAAAATCATCTTTTATTTTGGAAGAATATGTCTTCGATCAAATGGAATATTATGAGAAATTATTCTGATTAAATGGTTTGGATATAAACCCGAAAGTCCCTATCGGTTCACTTCTTTGGAAATTAAACGAAGTGTCAGAATTTCAACCCGGCAGAAACGTGACAAAAAAACTAATAAATCAGAATCGGCGATATCTTTGTCAACGCACGTACGCGGGTCAATTAATAGATATTTCTAACGAAGCGATGCTAAACACAACAAATTTAGACAATATACGCAGTAGCGGACGCGAGTATAGCAGACATCCTGAAGAAAAACGTAAATAAAATTGGATATGAGGGATGACATAGGGATGAAATATGAAAGTGAAATAAGTATACGTATAGTCATAAAATCAATGAAAGCGTCTGCATTGATAATAAACAAAAGTTTGGCCATATTAACAACTCGATTGTGCTACCTTCAGCAACATCTTTACGCACATACATGCAAAAACACGAAAAATATTATCCATGAGCATGCTATAACTCATAATTTTAACTAGCAATAATAAATCTTATTTTATAATTTAAAATCTTGTAAACATTAACAATACTCTCACTTCTAAATCAAATTTTGTTTAGAAATTTACGATTCATCAACGTATACAAATGAGTTTATGTGAATATCATGCTTTTTCACGGAAAATTTCAGAATGAATTTTAATAAGTCTAAATAATTTCGCTAAATGGTTTTGATATTTTGTTTAAAATCTTTTATCTGTACAAGAAAATCAAAAATGTACACATTTATCTATACATATATGTTTATAAATATGTCTACATTAATGAATTCATCACTTTTTATATCTTAACGCTGATTAATCTGAATCAGTGCCTTCCTTTTTTAATCCTTTTTAATAAACAAATTTAGCTTTGACATATTAGTCCAACTCCCAGTGAAACGATAACTTATATTAATGTATGGTCAGAATTAATATAATTGTATAATCAGATTAAAAATATTAAAAAACTGTTAGATGATTAATTTTGTGTGTTATGCTTATAACTTGAGATTTGTTCCGTTTTAAGTGTGGTTTGACAAATAATTTGTACCTCTATGGATGAGAACTTATATATATATATATATATATATATATATATATATATATATATATATATATATATATATATATTCTTTTTTATTTAATTTCGTTTAAAAAACTATATATCAGAATTTAAATTACGGCTAACTTAAAATACTAACATTTGGAACAAAATATTCTTACAGTCGCTAACACTATTTTCAAAGAACATTTAAATTTTCTACATTTCATTAGAAATATCTAATACTAAGTGGAATTTCGGTGATATATATATATATATATATATATATATATATATATATATATATATCATTTATATAGATTAATCAGTAGTGTTTTTTATTATGATCTACTCCTGTATTTTTAAGTACGGTTCAGTTAAACCTGAAAAGAAATAAACTTTATTTTTATAGTGATTAATTTGAAAAAAATTACATCTGAATAAATTTTAACCGCAATATTCATAATAACCTAACAATAATATTTATTCAAATACTAATTGTTATTTATAAGTATTTGTTTAATCGTAGTCATTAATTATTTCAGTGTGCTCTAATATTATTCGATGTAACATTCTCAAAGTTGCGAAAGGATTTGGAATATATATGACGTTTGCGTATTTTGCATTTATCTTGTCACATTGTTTCCCGTGTGCACCAAATGTAACGAGAAATGTTCCTCCATGAAAGTTAAATTTTTATGTAATATTTTGTAAACAAATTAATTTAAATCACATTTATAATATCGTGGACGATAATCCAAAATTTAGATCAGCTCTATATTCGACGAATGTAAGTTCTTTCTTAACCTTATAATATTTATATTATCCATTATTTTATCCATGAAATATATTTCAAATTATTCCTTTTTAAAATAAGAAAGCAAATTATTAAACCATGCAGTTGAACAATTCCTCTTGGTAGGACAACTTATATGTGCTAAATCCACATTGATTGCAAAATATAAATTCAGTAACGCTTTCAGAAATGAAAATTATCGCAATTTAGAAATTATTAATATTTTAGACTGACATCCTTTTTAAATTAATAAATTAAATAAATAAATTTTCCTCTGCATGTGCTACAATGCGATTGAATTACGCGGCCCTCAAGGAAAATATAATTTGTTATATAATTAAAAATAGTAGGCAAATATTTGTTTAATTAAATTAATAAAACTTGCGATAATGATAAAAACGCAAATCCCATTACATATATACATTTATCAGTATAAACTAAACATTGCGTAATATATAGAACGTATTATACCAAGTAGAAAGGTTTCATCGTTATCGGGAAATTTTCATTTACTGTTCAAATTCTTCTGCGTATCGATGAGAAATAACGGATAATCCGACTGGCTTATCGAATATTATTTAGGCAACGCAAAGAAATTGAGACCAATTTGGAGGAAAAAATACCCAAAAGATTAACTCTTCGTGGTCGTGCAGCTGAGATCTTTAAAAATAAAATGACTTCGAGCGACTAAAGCACAGTTTGCGTCCATACAGGTGAGAATTGTGTTCAACACAACAATAATTATGCGAACTAATAAAAAAGCAGGCCCCTCGTTGACGTCAAATCGGTTATAAATATAAAAATTTACATTTACCTGCGACTTTTAGCACATCGAAAGATTGAAAATAGGCTCAAAACTAGAATAAATAAGCATCTTCCTTACAAATTATTGAAGAGGGGTACAGCTCCTGCACAATAAGGAGCAATATATGAACATGTACTACTCACAGTTTATGTTGTTAGTAGTAACTAATTTTCAGTTCTGTAAAAGGCAAAAATGGAAAAATGCGTCTGGCTTTTGAAGTCATTGCAATTAATAAGCTAATCTCCTGATTAAATGTGCAGAAATTAACTCAAAAAGAAACTAAATCGTACATGGACAGAATCATAACAATCATGTCTTCAAAAATAACATATATGCCGAAAAATACGTCACACTCTCCAATTGCGGACACACTCAAAGTGAAAGCGATTGCACTCTTAATAGGGTTACGCAAAAAAAGTGTTCTAAATTGCGCAAGGCAAAGGCAGACAGACCTAAGAGGGGATTGGTTATGACAAATGTGCAGTTTGGTTTGGATGAAAGAAAATATTAACGAATCTATAATAGTGATCGTAAATTCTGGTAGAAAATAAAAATTAATAAATATTATTCCATGGATTACGGTTATTTTTCTCATGTATTACAAAAAAGTGAAACGCGTAACGATAATATATATATATATATATATATATATATATATAATAACTCCATTTTTTTCAAATTTTATGTAGATCGGTAGTTAGAAGTATTTAATTATATACGCCTCATAAATAATGTACGACAGGCAGAGATAATAATATGGATACATGTAACTTACTGAATTGCCTGATCCGTATATCGAAAAGCAGTGTTGTTTCCCGGTTATTGTTTCAATTACTTTTTTCGGAAATCTTCGTCGCTCCATAATTCATAAAAATATGGTAAGTCATCTGACCAAAATTTTTACGTTTGACTAAATAGTCTCATAATAGTTAACTAACGGGTCACTAAATATGTTCTAATTCGTGTTCATGTGAATGAATATAATTGTTATGCACATCCAGCTGGAGAATATTGGAGGTTGACATTGTATTTATACTTTACCAGCGTTAGACGATTTTCAACACTCACCATGCGATTTGGAGAAACAGATGATGTCCACAAATTTTATGATGTGAAGTGCAATAAATCAAACACAATTCATATTAAGAAAGAAATTTAATTGATAAAAAATGTGGACCGACGAACAATGCATGTATGAAATTTAAACTACGAGATTTCTATTTATAACTAGCTATTTACTGAAAAATTATCATGATTTAATTAGGTAGGTGCAAAGCGCTAAAGTGCATGTATGTATATATATATATATATATATATATATATATATATATATATATAATATTTTACAATGGCTTATAAAGACACCGCCCCACAGACATTCAATGGACAAGGACTGAAAGCTGAGATAGTTAACGCACCAGAACAATACAAAGAATTCAAATGCAGCCAAATAATCACAAAAAAGCATAAAGACAAACTCTGAAAACTATAATAAGATAAATCTATACGACATGCCACACCCGACAAAAGATCAGGAGTTGTTAAACTTGAAGCCAACGCGTATAGAAATTCCATGAACTTTATTATAAATGATCAATCTAAATTCAAACAAGACATCAAAGAGAAAGATGATTCAACAAATATCGAATTAAGAATTAATGCAATTCTGAAAAAGATGGATAAACACGTTATAACATCGACGGCAAATTCTTATATTAGATCAAAACTCATAGACGACATCCAAAAGGTAAAACACGTCGGAACAAACACCGCAAGATTGTACGGCATACCAAAAACTCACAAAGCCGTAACGACATCAGGATCATTCTCGATGCGGCCTATTATGACAATGATCATCGCCTCGCTAAAAAAACCACTGTTTCTCTGCAAAACACATGAACCAATAAGGAGCATCATAAACACAAACACTATCAAGGACTTCTTCGAACTAGAAAATGAATTGAAGGGGAAGAAAATCCTACAGAATTAAATGGTCTCGCTTGACGTCTCATCTTTATTTACAAACGTACCACTGGATAAGACAACGGAGATCTTGTGTAACCTTATTAAAAATGAGTTATAGGATTCTCCTATAGACACAAATGACATCAAAGTCCTCATATTAGCATGTACAAAAAACGTGCAATTTACATTTGAAGGGATATACTACAGCCAGATCAATGGTGTAGCTATAGGAAGTTGCATTGCACAACTCCTGGCAGATGTATACATGCATCCTCTTGAAGAAACGAGCCTAAAATGTAGGATTGACCAAGGCGCACTCTAAAAAAGGTATGTAGATTATATATTGTTGTTCATCTCTGAAGCTGCAAACCCTTCCGAAATCCTCAAATAAGCAAATGGAGCCGATCCAAATGTGAAATTCACACTCGAGGTAGCGTTTTCCCTTCCTTAACATCAAACCACTCGAGAAGAAAATGGGGATTTGACACTGGGCAATACATTCATTCCAACAGCAGTGTGCCAAAATCCCACAAAAGAAACTTAGTAAACAACCTAGTAAACAGAACCAGGAAGATCTGCTTTGAACACAAGATTGAGGAAGAACTGGGCTACCTTAGGAAAATTTTGCTAATGAACAACTACCCAGAGCGATTCCTTGATATCAAATTCAGACCACGACAGATTCGCACTGGAGAGGATACCGTCAAGTAGGTTTTCCTAAATTTACCATTTAGAGGCAACGTACCGACTTCAATAATTGCACGGCGACCTAATATAATAACTTAGGAGAATTTTCCCAGTGTTAAAGTTAATTTGACGTTTAGTACACAGATAATCATGAGGTTGGATGCCAAAGATAAAATTGCCAATTCTCTCCAAATCATTCATATTCTAAAAATTCTCATGTATTTACGTTAGCACATATATCGGACGTACTAAGTAGCAATTGATAAACAGAATGCAGCAACTTTTACCACAGATTAACAAACACTTGGCACCGTCAGGCAAATCAGATATTTCCGATCATATATTGGCAACAGGGCACCCAGTCAGTTCGACCAATTTCTGAATTCTACATAAAGCAAAATCAGAAAACTTATTATTTATGAAGCCCTTTATATAAATCTAGAAGCACCTGACCTAAATATTCAAAAGTTTCATTAACATGATATTCTAATCGAGTGGCCACGAATGACAAAATTCAACAACAATCTATCAGTACCAGGCAAGACCGAACAGGCCCTCGACTAGAATCAAAAAACATTCAATCGGATTGGAAACAAACTGAAGAGGAAATAACAGAGGCGTATACGGTGGCAGAAATTTCCAAACAATATGAGCGTTCAACACTGTAGTCCACACTTGCGGTGTTACCATGTGAAGAATACAAACTTGTGCAACAAGGTGAAACGAAAGACTACACTTGGAAAAATAGCACTTGTACACGTAACAGCGAACAATTCGAACAGATGGGTAAGTTTCAAGCCATCAATACAATAATGACCAGAACACAGACATCACTTTACAATACAGTGAGAAGTACCCTTACAAGCAAACAGACACACGCACAGACATAAACGCATACACACTTACCAATCAGCCAAAACAAGAATTAGAAAACCGTGTCATAATTGTTGCCACCCATATATTGAATTGAAAACCCAAAATGTATATAAATGAAAGTTTGTAGAGCGAAGTTTATTATTCTCACAAAAAAATGGCCATTATTCACTTTGTTATTAATGTTTTTTGTTCCTTATTAGATATTTACTGTGTAATATATATATTTGATGCTAAATAGCAATTTCCAATTCCCTTTAAATCAGTCATAGTCTACAAATTCTAATGTTTGTGCGATAGTATACATATTATACGTACGAAGAAGCAGTTGATCAACAGAATCCAGCAACATTTATCGCAGAAATTGATTTTAAAAATCTTGGCAAGATAATAAGCTTTTTTTGAACATTTACTAGAAACGAGGCACCCAGTAAATTTGGACAATTTTTCAATTCTTCACAAATCATAAAAATTATAACACCAAGCCATAAAATTCAAAGGTTTCATCAACATGATATTCTTATCGACTGGCCACGATTTTATTGATTACAAAGAGGTAATTTTCGTGACTGCATAGAAAATGTGCAGCCGATATTTCTAATCACGTACAATGTATGCAGAACTACTAAAGGTAAGAGCTGCAGATCTAATTTCTATTTCCATATTTATGCAGTGCAGTTTGAACCTCGATAGACAGTTTGCCGTCGTACTCTGATGATGATCACGGAAGGTCGAAACGCGTCAGTGCGTGCGATTGGCGACATTTATGTTAGGTTGTTCGACGACTTGTTAAATACAATGGGATTGGTGATTACTTCAAGCTTGCAAACTTTATTTAAAGTATTGTTACCAACACCCGCGTAATCAATTTGTGTTTAATTGTATTGACTTTAATTGTGTGTGTGGGGGGGTGTGAAGCTACAAAGAGCTAATGTTCGTGACTGCATAGAAATTATGCAGCCGATATTTCTTGCTACGTACAATGTATGCAAGACTACTAAATGGAAAGGGATTGGTGTTTAATTCAAGCTCGCAAACTTGATTTAAAGAATAGTTACCAGCAACCGCGCAATCTATTTTCTTATAATTGTATTGTCTATATATGTTTCTGTGTGGCGAAAGTTACAAAGAGTTAATGTCTTTTTGACTAGCGAGGATCCAAACTCAGTGAATGTATATATAGAAAGCCATAATTGATATGCGACTCTCAAATCAAGTAGTCTTGCATTCATTGTACGCGACTAGAAATGTCGGCTGCACAATTTCTTTGCAGTCACGAACATAAGCTGTTTGTAGCTTTCGGCACACACATATAAACAATACATAAACAATACAATTTATCAATAATTGATTGCGCGGGTGGTGGTAACGACTTATTAAATCAAGTTTGCGAGTTTTAATTAAAGTGCAATCCAATTAAGTTAACCAGTCGTCGAGCAACATAACAAAACTACCGCCAGCCGCAACGCACTGACGCGTTTCGACATTCCTTGATCATCATCAGAGTACGACGGCATACTGGATATTGAGGATCAAAATGCAATGCATATCTATGGAAATCATAAATAGTTATGCGGCTCTCACTTCTAGTATTCTTGCATACTTTGTACATGACTGGAAATGTCGGCTGCACAATTTCTATACAATCTAAAACATTATCTGTTTGTAGCTTTTGTCACACACACATATATAGACAATTCAATTGAACAATAATTGATTTCGCGAGTGGTGGTAGCAATTTTTTAAATCAAGTTTGCGAGCTTGAAGTAAACTCCAATCCCATTGTATTTAACCAGTCGTCGAATAACATAACAAAACTACCTCCGTTCGCAACCCATTGACGCGTTTTGACCTTCATTGATCATTATTGGACTATGACGGCAAACTGGCTAGCCAGGATCAAACCACATTGCATATATATGAAAATCAAAATTAAATATGCGGCTCTCACCTCTAGTATTCTTGCATACATTGTACATGACTGGAAATGTCGGCTGCACAATTTCTATATCTAATTTTACTTTCCATATATATGCAATGCGGTTTGATCCTCGCTAGCCAGTAGTTTTGTTGTTGTTCGATGACTGGTTAAATACAATGGGGTTGGTGTTTACTTCAAGCTCGAAAACTTGATTTAAAGAATTTTTACCACCACCCGCGCAATCAATTATTGTTTACATGAATTGTTTATATATATGTGTGTGTGTGTGGCGAAAGCTACAAGCCGCTAATGTTCGGCAATAGCAAGGATCTAACCGCATTGAATAAATTTGAATGCGATATTATTTATGCGACTCACAAATCTAGTAGTCTTGCATACATTGTAGGCGACTGGAAATGTCGGCTGCACAATTTCTATGCAGTCACGAACATTATCTGATTGTAGCCAAACACACACACAAACACATATATAGACAATACAATTTAACAATAATTGATCGCGCGGGCAGTGGCATTAATTATTTAAATCAAGTTTACGAGCTTTTTTTAAACACTTTTCCCATTGTATTTAATCAGTCGTCGAACAACATAACAAAATTACCGCCAGTCGCAACGCGTTTCGACCTTCCGTGATCACTATGCAACGCGATTTGATCCTTGCTAGCTTACTCTGATTATGATCATGGAAGGTCGAAACGCGTTAGTGCGTTGCGACTGGTTTAATACAAAATTAGACCAATTTTCTCATTGTGAGGAATTCATTAAGTAATGTCGAATATTTGCTCTCGTCGGAATGCCTACAGGCGCACATTTTCTTCAGAGTCTGACATTCTTCTCATTGTACTTAGCGTATTTCATACTATGCGCAATTTGGCATCGTATGTCAATATTAAATATGTCACTAGTCTTTCCATCAGATCGAACCTAGTTGGAATCTCTTGTATCCTAAATCTTTAGATAGCCATACCGGACCACTTAATAGCGAGCAGTCATACTCGTACTGTCAGATGTTATTTTAATAAATTAAAATTTATTTCGTCCATTAGTCCGCTTTCGCTCTCATTGTGGGGGGTTTGCTCAATGTGCAAAATTTGTCGTGGATAGGACGCAATAATGAAGTCTGAGCACTGCGCCAACATTATGTATACTTCATGCAATTTGGAATTCTTTTAAACATAAAGATCTGAATGGCCACACCCGATCGTTCTATATTTCGTTGAATTTACAGCAGTGGGATCCTGAACTTAGAACATTTAAATTAGAATCTGAGATTTTATCCACTACGCTAAAAATAGCACTTACTTCACATGACAACAATTCATATAAGAACATGTTTTGTTTCGTTGCACTTTCCATCTCGTGAAACATGTTTAAAAGACTTCTAAGACACAATCTTCCAGTGTGTCGGTTTTAACTAAGCATTACATTGTGAAAAAAGACTTTTCATCCAGTAGCCTAGTTTAGTCCATACTTGGATTACATCACATACTGATAGGTTTGAACTTTACGTCTATAGCGAAGCTATATACACTCCAAATAAAGAAAGGTCTAAGCAATATATATTAGTTAGTAGATAACTGCAAATTGTGTGAATTGTTTGGCAGAGTAGCTCAGTATTTCGAGCAGCAGATTCCGAAGCAAACGCGTCCAGGTTCAAGCACTGTCCGCAGCAAATTCTGGACAGTACGTGATGAGCTCCCAATAAGGACAAAATGGGTCTAATGGGTCAATTTCTATTTTTGCACTATGCAATGGTTAGTTTAAACAGATATTTATTTACATAATGGGTCAGCTGTTTATATCATGACGGCAAACATAATTAATGGCAAATATTATCAACGTACGCGATACTAATATTCATTTAATTATTAACCTCAGCTTATTTCATGAAAACAACATTGGCTTTGATTTAAAGGCAACAGTGAATTAATTAAAATGGAAAACTGTTGCTAATTGTTAGCTGAAAAATCGATGCAGAAACGTGTTTATATTATTGTAGTTTTTTAGTCCTATATCTTTTGGCATGCGCATAATTCTGTACCAGTATCTTTTACTTATTTTATTTATTTCTTTAAAATGTCCCATTAATAACAGATAAGGTGTTTCAAGATCAAAAATGATGTAGCATTTTATGTAAACGCATTAAATAATATTTTATCACAAGCATCTGGTCGATTTTTTAGTAGAATCCTTTTATATATTTCTGGCACTAACCGCGCATAAATCAAGGTTTACGCGATTTTCAGGTTGCTTATGATAAACAACTTTAAATCCAATATATCAAACATACCCAGACTTCCCGATGTGCAACTTACCAAAATCAGACAAAAATAAAAATTTATTTGATATAAGTATGCATTAAATACATAGACCATCATAATTGTTCAACACATATCAAATTAACATGTTTTGAAGTAGTGTATACACTGAGCTATTGGATTCTAATTAAATAGCTTCATGATGGCTGAGGTTTTTGGTATATTTAACATGTGTTTATAGACCGATTTCCTCTTTAGGTGGAATAACATATCATATTATGCTCAAATTACAATGCCGTTTCTTTCAATTTTTGACAATATTGAATAAACAGTGAAGTATTAAATTTACAGATAGGAATCTTAAGGCATGGTTTTGATTGATTTATCTTCCAATGCCACATTTAGTCTCTTGGCGTTGAATTTCTGCGGCCAAAACGATAGTTATGGTGAATTTGAATGTGCATAACGGCAATAATTAGGTAATGCGCGCGAACCAATATATTTTTGCTCTTCATTCCTCCGATTCTACTATGTTGAACATTTTATTTTGGCTATATTGCATCATGTCATCAAGAACGATAATACCGTAATAAATCCCATTTTACAAGATGAACAAAATATTTAGTTGCGAAATATCACGTATGAAATATATAATGCTGGCTCTGAATATTAACATAAAATTATTTGTTTATTACAAATGACATGCTTTACATAAAAAAGATAAAACATTCTGCATCTTAGTTAGATTAAATCGGCTAGCATAGAACGCCATTGGCTGGAATTATGAGGAATATTATATAAACGGGATATGAAATAACTTTGAAAATATGCAGATCCATATTTCAAAAAAGTCAGGATTCGCATTAGATTCTGATTTCATATGTAGATTTTTTACCAATTTCCCTGTACCACCGTCAGTCCTCAGCTTAATATAACAAACAAACACAAAGTATCTTTTTGTCTTTTAACTGGCATATTCAATATAAATACCGAATTATCACAAGATATAACGTGTGTATATTATGCGTTTATTTGTGTGTATATGATTAAAATGCGTTCAGTTTATTTAAATGAGAAATACATCTACATCCGAGGGAATATACATTGACAAAATTTAAATAATCACGGCACATGCAAGATTGATTGGTTCAATTTTACCATATGAAACGTCACATTTCACTGAATAAACAGGGATCACAGTAATTAAAAATACACCAGAAGTAAAATCAAGCCGTGGTTAGCGATAAAAATGCTAATAAAAGGAAAAGCGTAATTAAGATATGAAGTTTAAATAATATATGTCAAAAAAATTCATAATATTACTTTTCCCTCTATTGCATCAGTTCAATTGGTTTACTTTGTTAATAAAATTAATTTTGATATTGCTCAATTATCCGATCGGATTAAGCACATGATTACTAAAAAGCAGCAATGTTCATTACAGATTCCCTGAAATCAACATTAATGAAGTACAAAAAGAGAAAAACCTAGACAGCTCACAAACTGACATGTGTGCGTACGGTTTCTTAATATTCTACTGAAAAGTGGTAATTATAATGTTACATAGGGCAAATAGGTAGAAAAGTTCTTGAGATTAAAATATTTAAAACTAATTCTAAATTTATTGTTTAGAGGGCTAGAGAGTAAATCAAGTAAAGATTAAATTAATTTGACTTGTACTTGCCGTATAATCTCTATTTTCGTTTTCCTACACATCTCGAAGTAAGGGTACATTTTTCAATACCAAATTCGATTAAACCTGAACTAGATATTAATATTCGGAGACAAGAGTAAACTATATCTATCATTTAAACTTTAAAACTAGGGTTATTTATGGTAGGAGTGTGGTTGAATTTTTTATGAAAATTATGAATCCAAAATCATTTAAAACGTTATGTTAAATATATTAAAACTTCATTTGCTTATATCTTTGATATGGCTAATTAGAAAAGGTGTTCTCGAAATTTGTCGAATATTAATTAATTAACATTCAACTGTATGTGTGTCACGAATAAACATCTAAAATCCATACACAAAACAAATATAATACATTATGCGTTAAGCCATTGTGACTGATTAAAGATTGACTGATATTTCGGAAATATATTTCGAATATTTTAGGAGAAATTTTCTCTTATTATATTTCGAGAAAGCTAAAATTTTCGCTCTACGATAAAAATCTTGAAAGTATTTAGATTAATTTAAAAGCAAATCTGATAGTATTTGTGTTACAAAATGTACAACATAAAATAAAGATTTTGTGCAATTTAAAAAAATATATAACCTACTATTATTCTCCTTTAAATAATAAAATTCTTCATCTTTCGTAAACAAATGTTTATTTGCCTGAATGACGTTTTGATTGCCACTTTATGGTGCCATTTATATTTTAGTCAACAATTTAAAAGCGAATTTCTCCCTCAATTGTTGAAGCATTGATTTTTTCACATTAAAAAAAACTTATGTCTATTTTTCGTGCCCGTAAACTTAAAATGTCTGCATTTTTTGTTTGAAAAGTGGAGTAAATCTTGTCTATTAAGTAAGCAATTGTGAAACGACTCGTAGAAAATCTACGCGAGTATAAAATTCAATATATATATATATATATATATATATATATATATATATATATATATATATATATATATATATATATATATATATATATATATAATAGTTGTAATTTTCATTTTATTTCCTATAGTTCAAAACAAAAATATCTTGAATTAAATGTTTTCATAATTCTGCCTTTACACGCAACCTTCTAGAATTCAGCACTTATATTATTTTACACGGTTAAGGATTATTGCCAAAATTGTATTAGTTCGTTTTTAATGCTTTTACTGATGAGTTTTCAATGTGAGCATAGTTGGTATTAGTGCTTTATTTTACTTTTTAAAATAGATATCATATACAGAATTGCTCGCATTTAAAACCACCTTTTTACGAGAAACTCTATGTCTAGAATTTAATTGTGAAAATTTGAACTTCTCAGCTATTAATTTTTATATATAAAATATTGTGCAATTTTGCTTTGGGAGAAAGAAGGAAATAGTTTGTTTATTAAAGGTTTATGCGCATATATATCTCAACAAGGAAATTAAGACTTTAGGGTGCAAAAATAAAATATTATAAAGTACATGATACCCACCGTGGCATAAATAATTTAAAAGTCAAATAATTGATTCTCAATTGAAAACGAAACTGATAATTTAACTAATAGGCAAACATAATTAAAAAACTTACATTTTGATTTTAACGCATTGAGAATAGACGAAAATATTCTAGAGAGGAAATTGCTTCGCACTGTATAAAGATCGCGGTTTTCTAATCATAGAGTCCAAATATTTCTTTCTTTGGTTATTTAATTAAAAATTTTGATTTAAATAGAGGATTAAAATACATTTAATTTAAGAAAAAACAATATTGCAGTAAATTTTATTTTCACATATCTATTTAAATTTAAATAGTTCTGTTTGTCTAATAATGAATATATAATGTTTACTTACCATTACCTATTTCCAAAAAGTCATACTAGGTTCTTATCTATTTAATCAAATGATAAGACATAATTTCTGTTGAACTTAATTTCATTTAAGTTGTTACGTGTTCTTAATAAAACTGGCCATCAATCACATCATTAACACTGACAAACATAGTTTATTTATAAATTTAAAAAAAACAATTTGCACAACTGAAAAGCAATATATATAATACAAACTTATACACGTATTACAGTATTCTGTACCAGTGTTTCAATATAAATAATAAATTCTCATTATTTTGAATGTTTACATATATTCGGATAAAATAGTTTAATTTTTATGTAATATTTTGGTAGTTTATATAAGCGTTCTTTAATGTCAGGAAACGATTTATCATATAAGAAAATCGTATTTTAAGATATTTTAGAATATGATCATTTATGTAGTAAATTTCAAAATGTTAATATCTATGTTATTATTTTGTTATTATTTATTATATGTACTTATAATTGTTTAACATTTTATGACTTTCAAGAGCATACTCATGCAGATATTTTCTAAGACATCAAATGATTGTTTACTTACTAGACGATATTTGCTAAACTCTTAAACTTAAAAACACCCAGATTAAGAAACGATATAAAAATGTCAGACATTTCGCTTTTATGGTTGTGAATAATAAAGATATGGTTTCATAACACGAAACAATGAATTCGCCAACAGTTGAAGGACAAATTGACAATTAGATACTCGAGAAAATGGGAGCAAATATTTCAGTTTTCCCGAAATTAAACGAATAAATAATTTTTCCAGAATTGCTAAATATAATTATCCATGTTTTGTTAATCGGTCAGCAAACATATATAGTTAGTTATTACATATTTATTTTACGTTTGCCTGTAGATTTTAACTCTATATTTGTAACAAATAGGATGTTGGCAACTCTATTGGCATCTTTTATAACTGGCTATAATAATGTTTTCATGTTTGCAGTCCGCAGAATTTGGTATCTTTATTAAAAAAATAAATTGATTTCCTTTTAATAATTTTTTTAAAAGCTTATCCGGTAAGCTACTATTCAATTGAGATATGGCGCTTCTATTTATGAGTTTATTTGGTTTTCTTCCCCACAAGATAGGCTGCCGAAATTTAATAAACTCTTTGCTTTGTTGTGCAAATTAAATGTCAGCTATAATTTTTGTTGCAACTGTCAACATTTTGAATATTAATAGCACAGAAGCCGTATTCAGCTCATGTATAATATATGAGTATTATGTCCAATTAAAAAAAACAAATAAGCATGAATTTTGTGTTTATTAAGTTTATTACCAGACTCTAATTTCCTTTTTTCGAGTTAATAACTCATTTTAAAATTACAATGTACCAATGCATTTTAATGTGTTTCATTTTAATTAAATTCAAATCATTGTAGTGTACACTACTGAGCCGATTGCTGACATCTTTCTCGGAGCAGTTATTTGACATATTTAAATTTACGCTGTACCAAATTATAAACTACGATGTCATCAAAATCTGACTGGATTGTAGCAGTTAAATACATTTTAAAACGTTATTTTACTACCATGTTAAATCATAAAATATTAGTCTATCAATACAAGAATTAAATATTTCACAAGCATGCCTTATTGATAAAGATTCCCTTAAGAGAAACAAAACAAATCTTCACTCAAAATCAATGTTTTCACAGTCGTCTTTTATTGTTATTACTTAATTTGTAAAACAATAAATTCCCTCGCACAAATATATACACAATACAATTAAACAATGATTGATTGCGTGGGTGGTGGTAACAATTCTTTAAATCAAGTTTGCGAGTTTGACGTAAACAACAATCCTGTTGTATTTAACTAGTCGTCTTGGTGTTGGTCTGTTATAGCAACACGATTATTTTATAAATTGCCCACCTTGTGCTATAGCGGTCCTTTATCACAACGCAATCTTTTGTTCTAAGAAATTTCTTTCTCACGAGAAATGAAATATCAATTTTAATAGCTAACCAAAAAATTTCTGAATGTTTAATTTAAATCAATTGAAGCGTTATCGGTCAATTAAAAATTGTTTAATAACTATTTAGAATTACACGGGTTTGATGGCGGTTTCTCATTTCAAAGAAAAGTTTCAGAAAATAAATTTTACTCGTTTTTGATTGAAATTTTTAATTTTAACTTCATATTTCGATAAATCATTTTATTTTATTACGATTCACATAAATTGACATGATTCTCCACATATTTTATTTTTATTAAAAAACTTCCCTCTCTAACCATTGCATTCACCCTATTTTGCGGCATTGCTTGTGGCAAGATTAAAATAATCGGTGTGGAACGTTGAAATTTTAAATGAAATTTCAGTTAAATGTGTTTTTAGCTATATTTAACCAATAACTTAGTAGTTTTGGGCATATGAAAACACAAAATCGACATGCGCCAACTGATTTTAACTTTACTTCTATTAGTTTGTCATTATTTAGTATAATACGCTAAAGACTAATGAATCTGCACTACAATAGTCAAAAAGGTTTCCATTTAAATTGGTATATAAGGAGGATACTGTTATAGTAAAAACATGAATCTGTTAAGTCATAAGGCTAATCAAATTCTAGCCTTATTCATTTTCTCAGAAATAGCAAACACTAGCCTGTTTACTTGGCGGTTAAATCTAATACGGATGCAAATTGGTTCAATCTGCCGACGTAAAGCGCATTACTGGTAAAAAGCATCCAAATTTATGTATATATTATTGTTGCCAAATTTAATGACAGCATATCGATTGTATGTATATTTTCAGTATGAACTCAACAATTCATCAGATAGAAAAGGCAATACATTAAGTATATTGATTTTAAAATTATTGAGAACTTGTCAATTACTGTCAGTATTTGTTGTGGACTCGATTAAAACCTGGGCTCATTTGATTTGGAGTTAGTCATTCTATTCACCGCGCCAGCTGTGTTGCATACAACACGAACTTTGGTGCCATAAACCGTCTTATATATTCACGGTGGTCTTCCTTTCATGCGGAACCTATATGGAAACTTATATTACCTAAATTTCTTTCTACAGACATTATGGTGTTTGGAGCAATTATATTGATTTGCAGTCTAATGGCAGGATTTTGATTATTTTTATAATTTCCGCATAAACTCAAAATAAATTCACTTAGTAGAGACAAACCAACAAGCAGACAGTTTTCATCCTCATTGGGAACTCGTGAAATATTTTCCATAATTTTACGCAAACGGGAGAGAAATAAGTTACCTATTGCAATATTTAGTTTTATCTTAAAATATGCAAATAATTAAAATCCCAAAACTATGCGCCAACGGTTGCGAAGTGTTTAGTTTTCCAGACACTAAAGAAAATGTGCTTAGTTTTGTTTTCAGTTCATGGAGATAACTGTACAGTACTTGAAGAGTTCCAATAAAATGCATAACCGGTCTACTAGATGAAATTATTTTTTTAATCCACGCAATACGCTATGCTTAGAATGAAAAACTTGCCATCAGACTTCAAATCAATAAAAATTCCCCGAATAAAAATTTTTCTGTATTATAATGACAAATCGGTGTTTGCTTATTATAACTTCAGGTATTAAAAGACTTTAAGTATGCTCTGCCTGAATAATAGGGCTAACCAGATAAAATAATTTGGTACATGACTTCAGGTTACGTTTAGTGTGCGGAAAAGGTCGCGCATTGGATAGAGGCACATACTTTAATGCAAACGGGCTCAGATTCCTTTCCCCCTGCCGCAAATTCTGGACAGTACTTGAAGAAACCGGTCACGGAATAAATTGTTCTGGATACCTATGAGAATAGATCTAAATTTTTGTGTTCATTAAATTAAAATAGAAAACGTAAAATACATAAAATACAATATATCACATAAATATTTCAATTAAGTCTCATATAAAAAGTAAGTATCAATAATTTTTTTTATAGGCCTTATCAACAAATGAACATCCTGCTGTTATTTCAATATGCACGCTATATCAAATTTTAATGAATGCGAACCATGACTAACAAACTGTCATTTGTAATCGTAGCAAATATGATGACATAATGTATAGCTTTTCTTATATAATAATACCAAAAATAGATAGGCTGCTGATCATATTTTTCCTTGTTTTTTGTTTAACCGCGGGAAAGTATTGTTATAATCGTACATATTTCCTAGTTCAGTACATAAAAATATGAAAGTCGTCTTAGTCAGAGGCGTTTTTCTAAGGCCTTTTGGCAATTAATCGTAATTTTTATACAATTTTGAAAAATGAAATATCTTTCGCGCAATATGTTCCACCCCAGTTAGAAGTGACCGGAAAATGTCCAGACCCTGCTCTTACTCCATAAATCTTTCTATTTAGATTCATTTTGGTTGCATCGACTCATTCAAGCGGAGTATATTTTTATGAAATCACAGTTTCAGAAATCATAAATTTTTCTGTGATACGAACTGTAAACTGCTTGAATATATGCTTCAGAATAAAGGGCTAATATGTTTCAATTTCTTTCTTTATACTGCTTCCAGCTTGTTTGAAAAAACTTTTTCATTAGATTCCAAATACCGCGGTATATTCTAGTATAATTCTTTTGTAAATCATTCAATAAGATATATAGATTTATTAGTTTTCGTTTGTCCTTAACGCTGTTAACTATTTTTTCAGCATGTCTCTCTTAGCAGAAGCTGTACAGTAAATAATTATGCTTAAATCATTGATTTCGTGTTTAAGTTTAATCCTAAAATCATCATTAATCACAGCGTCATTAAAATAACCAAAATAAAATTCTACCCTATTACTGTGTTTAATGTTTTCTTTCTTAAATAT
>JAQBSW010005829.1:0-53900 GCA_029291075.1 Eudiplozoon nipponicum | reverse complement strand
TCCAATGCCGCGTTTTGCGTACGCGGGTAGCAGCTTTGCACGTTCAGTTTCACAAAGATCCGATTGATTACAATTTCACATTTTGTTTTGTCTTTGATCAGGTTGAGTTTTTATTCGTCCCAATGGAAATGAGGTTCTATCAAATCTTTGTTTACTGGCGACGTTTCGGTGCCTACTTTCCAGCACCATCCTCAGGCAACTATACACAGTACTTTAATCACAATAGCAGATTTAAGCAAATGTGGTAACCTCGTTCCAAAACCATTCTATTTATATATATTTTTTGACTCAACACTAGTTTTAATCATAGAATTTGTCTCAGTAACTAAATTCAATATATAACTATTTGTAATTAGCAGACCAATCCTTACCTCAGCTATCTCAAATTCCCGGTATACATAATCTCATCTCGTATGCAGAATATTGTAGGGGAGAGAGACAGTATCGAACCTTTTCTTATTTGTTATTACTGTATTACTATTATGTCACGGTAATCAAAATTCAAAAATGATGAAACTAAAACCTTGACTATCATATACTGTATTTTATTTAAAGCCGGGAACTCTAATGTATACAATGGTGTGTGAGGTATTGCGCACATAGCAACAAACTAGTTCAAATATGGAGCAGCAAGTAACGTAGATGGATGGAGAGTGAATGTTATATCGACGCTTAGGTGAACGATTAAAGAGAGAAAGATAGAGATAGCCTGGACAACTAACGTTTTTCAAAAAACTAATCGTAAGCACAATGCGAAGTTAATCAACTATTGGAAATATTTGCATAAGAATATTAAATATGAATAATTTCTATTCTTACTATATATTTATTTATTACGTTAGTCACACCTTATATCAATATATAAAATACATGTCAATATGTATAAAAACATATATATATGAATATAAGCAACTGTATGAGACCAACATCCCTAATCCTATATATATATATATATATATATATATATATATATATATATATATACGTTTGAATATTTCTAATAAATTATTATTTTTCTCTTTTCTTGCTGTTTTTTTGGCCAATTAATCAAATTGTATATTTAATTATTCACACCTTATATAAATATATAAAATACATATAAATATGTATAAAAACATATATATATAAATATAAGCAACAGTGTGAGTCATATATATATATATATATATATATATATATATATATATATATTCTTATAATTAGGAAAACAACACAAATAACAAAGTGGATAAAGGCCATTTATTTCGTGAATACTAAACATCTCTTATACAATCATACATATTTATACATTTTGGGTTTTCAATTGATTATGCTATTGGTAACAAATCTGACTCGTTATTACTGTTGTTTCTTGTTTTGACTAGTTGATGAGTGTGTATGCGTTTGTGTTTGTGTTGTGTATGCGTGTTTGTATGTAAAGGTCATTCTCGCAGTATTGCGAAGTGATGTCTGAGATCTTGTCATTATTGTTTTGGTATCTTGAGAGTTAGCAATTTGTGCACATTGTTCACTGTTACATGTCCAAGTGCTATTTTTCCCAGTATAGTTGATCGTTTCACCCCGCTGCGCAAGATTGCTATTTTCGCTTGGTAACAACGCTAATGTTGATTACAATGTTAAACGCTCACATTGTTTGGAGACTTCTGTCATCGTATGCGCCTCTGTTATTTCCACTCCACATTGTTGCCAATCCGATTGTACGTTTGTTGATTCTAGTAGAGGGCCCAATGGTTCTTGGCTGGATACTAGTAGATTGTTGTTGAATTTTGTTATTCTTGGCCAGTCGATAAGGATATCATGTTGATGAAACTTTTGAATGTTAAGGTCAGGTGCTTGTTGTTTTATGTAAAGTGCTTCGTAGATAAATAATAATTTTTCGGATTTTGCTTTATGTAAAATTGTGAAATTGGTCGAATTGACAGGGTGCCCCGTTGCCAATATATGATCGGAAATAGCTGATTTTCCTGACGGTGGCAAGCCTTTGTTAATCAATTTCTGTGGCAAATGTTGCTGGATTCTACTTATCAATTGCTTCTTCGTACGTCCGATATATGTGCTACCGCACATACATGAGAATTTGTAGACTATGAATGATTTGGAGAGAATTGGCAATTGATCTTTGGCATCCAACCTCATGATTCTCTGTGTACTGAATGTCATATTAACTTTAACACTGGGGAAGTTGTCCTTAGTTATTCTATTCAGCCGCCGTGCAATTATTCAAAAGTGATCTTGTCAAAACACCAGAAAGAATTACTCTCCTTAGGAGCAAAATTCTGCGTAGTCAAGAAAAACCTAAGTGAACGTGACATTATTGACATTCAGGCTGCAACGGAAGATTTCTACAATGACTTAACGAAAGACACCGCCCCACATGCATTCAATGGACAAGGACTGATAGCTGAGATAGTAAGCGCACTAGAACAATACAAGAAGGAATTCAAAGGCAGCCAAATCATCACAAAACAGCACATAGACGAACTCAGAAAACTCCAATCAGACAAATCCAT
This sequence comes from Eudiplozoon nipponicum, assembly GCA_029291075.1. NCBI lineage: Eukaryota > Metazoa > Platyhelminthes > Monogenea > Mazocraeidea > Diplozoidae > Eudiplozoon > Eudiplozoon nipponicum. The sequence continues at coordinate 51,390 of JAQBSW010005829.1, read as the reverse complement.
ACGACTTGCCACACCCGACAAAGGATCAGGAATCGTTATACTTGAGGCCGACGCTTACAGGAAGGCCATGAACGATATAATAAATGATCAATCTAAATTTAAGCATGACATCAAACAGAAAGATGATTCAACGAACATCGAATCAAAAATTAATGCAATTTTGAAAAAGATGGAAAAACATGTTCTAACATCGATGGCTGACTCCGAGATTAGATCAAACCTCACAGAAGACATCCAAAAAGCAAAACCAGTCGGAACAAACACCGCAAGATTGTACGGCATACCAAAAACTCATAAAGCCATGACAGCCTCAGGAGCTCCTTCGATGCGGCCCATTATGTCAATGATCAACGCTCCACAACATAAACCAGCCAAGTTTCTCTGCAAACTACTTGAACCAATACGGAGCATCATAAACGCAAACACTATCAAGGACTCCTTCGAACTAGCAAATGAATTGAAGGGGAAGAATATCCTACAGAATAAAATGGTCTCGCTTGACATCTCATCCTTATTTACAAACATACCACTGGATAAGACAACGGTGATCTTGTGTGACCTCATCAAAAATGAGTTTTTTGACTTCCCTATAGACACCAATGACATCAAAGACCTCATATTAGCATGTACTAAAAACGTGCAATTTACTTTCGAAGGGATATACTACCGTCAGATCAATGGTGTAGCTATGGGAAGTTGCATCGCACCCCTCCTGGCAGATGTATACATGTATCACCTGGAAAAAACGAAACTAAAAGGTATAATTGACCAGTGCACACTCTACAAAAGGTATGTAGATGATATCTTGTTGTTCATCTCAGAGGAAGCAGATCCTTCCGAAATCCTCAAACAAGCAAATGAAGTCGATCCAGACATCAAATTCACTCTCGAGGTAGAGAAAGACGACAGTTTCCCATTCCTTGACATCAAACTCACTCGAGAAGCAAACGGAGATTTGACACTGGCCATACATAGAAAATCCACTTTCACCGGACAATACATTCATTACAACAGTAGTGTGCCAAAATCCCACAAAAGAAACTTAGTAAACAACCTAGCAAACAGAACCAGGAAGATCTGCTCTGAACACAAGATTGAGGAAGAACTGGGCTACCTGAGGAAAATTTTGCTAATGAACAACTACCCAGAGCGGTTCATTGATGTCAACATCAGACCACAGCAGATTCGTACTAGAGAGGATTCCGGCAAGCAGGTTTTCCTGAACTTACCATTTAGAGGCGACATACCAGCCTCAATAATTGCACAGCGGCTGAATAGAATAACTAAGGACAACTTTCCCAGTGTTAAAGTTAATATGACATTTTGTACACAGAGAATCATGAGGCTGGATGCCAAAGATCAATTGCCAATTCTCTCCAAATCATTCATAGTCTACAAATTCTCATGTATGTGCAGTAGCACATATATCGGACTTACGAAGAAGCAACTGATAAGCAGAATCCAGCAACATTTGCCACAGAAATTGATTAGCAAAGGCTTGGCCCCGTCGGGAAAATCAGCTATTTCCGATCATATATTGGCAACGGAGCACCCTGTCAATTCGACCAATTTCACAATTCTACATAAAGCAAAATCAGAAAAATTATTATTTATCTACGAAGCCCTTTACATAAAACAACAAGCACCTGACCTTAACATTCAAAAGTTTCATCAACATGATATCCTTATCGACTGGCCAAGAATAACAAAATTCAACAACAATCTACTAGTATCCAACCAAGAACCATTAGGCCCTCTACTAGAATCAACAAACGTACAATCGGATTGGCAACAATGTGAAGTGGAAATAACAAAGGCGCATACGATGACAGAAGTCTCCAAACAATGTGAGCGTTTAACATTGCAATCAACATTAGCGTTGTTACCAAGCGAAAATAGCAATCTTGCGCAGCGGGGTGAAACGATCAACTATACTGGGAAATATAGCACTTGTACATGTAACAGTGAACAATTTGCACAAATGGCTAACTCTCAAGATACCAAAACAATAATGACAAGATCTCAGACATCACTTCGCAATACTGCGAGAATGACCTTTATATGCAAACAGGCATACACACAAACAAAAACGCATACACACTCACCATCTAGCCAAAACAAGAAACAGCAGTAAAAACGAGTCAGATTTGTTACCACTAGCATAATCAATTGAAAACCCAAAATATATAAATATGTATGATTGTATAAGAGATGATTAGTATTCACGAAATAAATGGCCTTTATCCACATCGTTATTTGTGTTTTCCTAATTATAAGAATACTGTGTTAAATTAAAAAGGAATGGATATATATATATATATATATATATATATATATATATATATATATATATATATATATATATGTATATATATATATATATTATGTGTATAGAATAAACCTATCGATATACCGATAGGCCTATCTATATATCCGTCTATCTATCACATTTTGGTTTCCTCTTAAAAGGATACATGGTAGCTATTAACCATGAATATCTTCTCTAGGACTAACGTATTATTCATTTATTAAGATATTCCTACCTTACATAAATATATAAAATATAAGCAACAATGTAAGTCCAATGTGTCTTATCTAATGTTCTATCTACTAACTCTTGCTAAATCGGTATACCCTCTTTTGGAACATTTTTATTAAGAAAAATAAGTATATATGAAATTGATATTGGTACAGATCATTCGCAACCAGTTTTCTATAAGCAAGGTTTATTACTTAGGTTCCTACTTAATTCATGTTCCGCAGCCTCCCGTTTTCTGACCATAGAAAATGCTTCATTAAATATTGGGCCCAATTATTTTTATACCGATGTTACATTCATTACACCTTTTCCTGATTTTATTTCAACGTGGCTCCAATTGCGAATTCAGAAGCATCTGTTGTTTTGAAAGGCCCGGAAGGAACTTGCGATAATAGTTTAGTACTCATAGGATTTTCTGCAACTCGCTAACAGTCCTTGGTGACTGGATATTCTTGATTGAATTCGTCTTTGACGGCAACGGTTGAATACCATGGGCCGTGATACGATGCCCTAAGAAGTCCACGGATGTAGTTGCAATCTGTGTCTTGTCACAGTTGATCTTGAGTCCGTGGTTGGATAAGCGTGAGAGGATATTTCGTAGATGCTTCGCATGAGATTCAAGATCTGGACTGAATACCATAATGTCATTGAGATATGACATACAATAAGCAGAGTCGTCGCGAAGTATGTTGTCCATGAATCTTTGAAATGTCTGAGTAGCACACTTAAGTCCAAAAGGCATGTAAAGATATTCGAAAAGGCCAAATAGAGTGATGACTGCAGTTTTCTCGATATCCTCTGGTGCTACCGGGATGTGATGGTAGGCTTGTCTGAGGTCAATGACTGAGAAGAAATTGCTGCCGTTGAGTTTTTCAAGTAAAGTGTTAATATTTGGAATAGGATATGCATCAGATTTTGTCACTGAATTTAGCTTAGGGTAATCTCCGCAGGCTCTGTACGATCCGTTTGATTTGGAGATTAAGTGCAGTGGCGACGCCCATGAACTTTTCGATGGTCTGAGGATTCCCTCTTCCAAAAGCCTTGAGAATTACTCTTGGTCAGCTATCAGTTTAGCAGGAGCCATTGGTCGTTTCTTAAATGCAATCGGTTGTCATTCTGTGACGATATGGTGCATCAGGTTGGAGACTCGTAGCTCTGACTTCTTAAGGCCGAAAAGCGACTTGTATTTCTGAAGAGCTGCTGATATCTCTGCTGAATGATGCACTTTGGTAGGTTGAATGACCTGTAACTCCAAACGCTCGGAGGCAAGTGTCCAAAATCTTTGCTCTAGTCCGGTGGAGGGGTCGATGATCTTTTGATTGGCAAGATCAACAATGAGCCGAAATTTTAGAAGGAAATCGAGGCTTATTATATTATGTGAGACCTTGGCAATGATGAAGTTGTGGGGAAATTCACGTCGTAGACCTATGTTGAGTGTGCGGTACCGACAGCCATATGTTGGTATGGGCTCGCCTGTAGCTTTTGCGAGAAGAACGCCTAGCGACATCTCGGCCATTGAATCACCCTTGAGAACTGAGACTGCCGCACCTGTGTCTACGATGAACTCTTCGCCAGTTCTGAAATCAAGAAGGTGAAGAAGCTCGTTGTGCTGTTTGGCCAGGTCATGCAAACAAGTAGGCTGGTGATTGCGACCGGCGTTGTCCGTTTGGTTCTCTATGTGAAAAATTCGGCGTGGACGAAAAGTGTCGACAGGGATGTTGGATTGTAGTTGGCTTCTTCCCTGTAGCGCCGTTGATGCCGTTGATGTGCAGAATGTACGGTCTTCTACTTCCTGCGCCAGACGTTTCCCGATACTGATGCACCCTTGTGCCTGCGGTCTGTTGTCCTTTCCGTCAGCTGTGGAAATTGGCACTCATTCGGAAATTCTTCGGAACAACAAAGACAGACTTGGCATGAATAAAAAACTTCTGGTGGTTATAACACCAGTTCTTTGGGGCATATTTATTAAAGGATTGTGGAGATCTCGATCGCCGCCTACCGTTATAATTGGGCTTAGGAATGAATTTGGGTCGAGCATTCACTTGGTTTAGCTCGGATTTGGTAATGGCCAATCCTTCTAGAACTTTAGCCATGTTCGCCACTGTCCTCTCTAAAGAGGAGAGTCTATCATCTTGCGGGGGTGAAGAAATAGATGATGGATTCACTTTGGGTTCCAAAACCCTATATTCTAACTCACATCTCTCAGATAAGTCATCTATAGACAGAGTGTTGGGGAGCTGCTTGCCAAAGAGTTTTAATGTTTGGGGAAGATTGTTAATAAAAACAACCTTAGCCTCATGGTCAGAAATGTTGGTTGTATACCAACGTTTCCGTAATTCCCTCAGTATTTCCATGGGGCCAAGGTTTGGCATGTCTAACTGCGCATATTTGTTTATTATCTGCTCAGTCTCTGTGGGCCCAAGCAAGGATTCTACTTCGTTTTGTAGGCCCAAAATTGGATTAGGTAGCTTCCTAATGGCCTCAAGCTTAGGATAAATCCGTCGGTGCAATTCAGAAGGTAGTTTAGCAAAAACCTTCGACAGTTTTTTATGACTGTCATAATCAGGAAACGAAGAGAAAGCGGAGTCTACGCGCATTAAGAGTAATTCACTGTCTCCATCCCAAACAGGAACATCAATATCTAAAATTGGACCTGACATTTTAACAATCTTACGGGATTTAAAAGCATAAATTTATAAGCAATATGAAAATATATAAATATACTTTAACAAAACGCTTACCCACAAAAGCTTCCACAGTTGAATGAGCGCAGAACAAAAGCACGTCACAGTAACTGCTTCCAAAAATCCGCAATTGAGCCTGTCGAGTACGTACGGTACCGTTTTGTACGTAGAAAAGATGAACAGAGGCCCCATTGGCCTTTGATGCCAATGTATTATTATTATATCCCAAAAAAATTAAACACAAATCCTCGAATATATACCCAACAAAATTCCCAGTAGACCACGATTAGGCTAAAGAAAATGCAAATGTTAATCTATTTTTATCCCAAATAAATGAAAAAGGAAGTCAATTTTATTTATACCAAAAAAATCAGAACAATAATCAATATCCTGGCGCGGTCGCCAATTTTGTAAACGCCCCGGCTTCAAGTAAATGCCGTACGACGTTACAAACTCGGTTAAGGTGCTCTGAATAGAGATTTGTTACTGATAGAGGGCCCTTAAGAGGGCCTTGTCGTGCGTTATCCTGAATTATTCAGAGTGTGAAAATGTCCTGGAGCCTTGGGTGGACTCTGATTGTTGTTGCTCCCATTGTAGAGTTGTAATCACGATGTGGATAACGTCGTTCAGGTTCTGCAATTAATTGGCTCGTCTCGCTGGTTGTACCGCAACAAGATGAGTCACGGATGTAGCCAATTGTTGGTGAAACTATCAAATCACCAGCGTAGGTATTGACAGCCGACAGAACCACACGCGTAACGCAAAGCAGAATGCAAATGCGACAACTGACTTGCATGGTAAATTGCCGTGCTTAAATAGCATGCCATAGTAATATATGTCTACTTGCACACTATTGGTTAAACGGCAAGTTTCGCTTTTTTCTCATTGGTGCAACGTAAATAAAATTTAATTTAATTTACGCAATATGTCGGCCATTTATTTGTGTCGTTACACACCTAATATACAATTGCATATATATTAGTGTAAACGCCCCAGCTTCAAGTATATGCCGTACGACGTTACAAACTCGGTTAAGGTGCGCTGAATAGAGATTTGTTACTGATAGGGGTCCCTTAAGAAGGCCTGCTCGTGCGTTCTCCTGAATTATTCAGAGTGTGAAGATGTCCTGGAGCCTTGGGTGGACTCTGGTTGTTGTTCCTCCCGTTGTCGAGTTATAATCACGATGTGGATAACGTCGTTCAGGTTCTGCAATTCAATTGGCTCGTCTCGCTGGTTATACCGCAACAAGATGAGTCACGGATGTAGCCAATTGTTTGTGAAACCATCAAATCACCAGCGTAGGTATTGACAGCCGACAGAACGCACACGCGTAACGCAAAGCAGAGTGCAAATGCAACAACTGACTTGCATGGTAAATTGCCGTGCTTAAATAGCATGCCATAGTAATATATGTCTTCTTGCACACTATTGGTTAAACGGCAAGTTTCGCTTTTTTCTCATTGGTGCAACGTAAATAAAATTTAATTTAATTTAGGCAATATGTCGGCCATTAATTTGTGTCGTTACATTAGTTTTCCACAAAAAATGTAAGCTTAGAATTTAAAAGAACAATTTTAATATTAATTTATACACAAATTTGTTTAAGAATATAGTGGTAATTCTAATTTTCTAAAATTTTTAAAATTAAATTTATCGGAAGAGTTCTCAACCCCATAAGCCTCTACAAAGAGTGCTCAAAAATTCCCCGTACAGAATTTAATTAATTAATTAATTTCCTCTGGATTCTCAAACAAATTTTATTTATAAAAATATTAATATTAGAATAGAATAGAATAGAATAGAATATCTTTATTTGGATTCAAACCACACATGTTCCATCAAATAATAAAATTAGAAAATGTAAAATATAAAAAGATATCACATCACATATATATGTGCAATTAGTTGTACTGTACAATTTATCAGCATCAGAAAGTTCAGCTGTAAAGAGTGATAGATTCTTCATCAAAAATAGGAAAATTTAAGGTATAATTCGAGTGTAACATTTTGTAAGAAAAAAAGGGAACCGTGACTAATAATTGATTGTATGCATTGTTGATTAACAAGATGATATAATGCATAACATTTCAGTTTTAATAAAAACAAAACAGAATCTCGAGAAATTAGGCAGCTAACAAACAATTAATCTTCCCTTTAATATAACCTTGAGAAAGTATTATCATAATCAAAATTAAAAATATCAGCAGGATTGAACACTTTTTCTAGTTCGGTAGATAAAAATTTAAAAGACATTTTAGTTGGAGGCGTTTCTCTAAGCCCCTTTGGCAATTGATTGTAAATTTTGTAAATTTTTGAAAAAGAGAATAGTGTAGGGGTACTTTTTGCTATTCCTTTCTCGTTCCTGACTTTATACCCCTACTACTTCTCAATGGTTGCTATTATTACTACCCGAGCATTCAATCAGTCTGTTCCTTTTCAGATGGTTAATATTAGAAGGCCGAAGAAAGGTTTCACGTATATATTCCACACAATGTAGCACATATAAATATAAAGTGATTTATGTCTATAAAGCGAAATGTTTAGCACAAATGTCTGGATTGGCATGAATATAGTCATATGATTGAAAATACATGACAATATGAACATAGTAAGATGATTTATGTTTATAGAGGAAAATGTTTTACACACAAACAGTTATTCTTACACAAATGTCTGGATTGAATTGTATTTTTATTATCGATTTAAAACATATGAAGATATATAAAAGGTCATCGTTAAAAGCAATCACTAAAATGAAGGGGTAAACAACACAAATATTTCACTGACCAAAAACGCACGAATATTTAGTTCAATGAGATTCTTTTAAGCTATTGCTCTCTGAAATTTGGAAGTGCACAGTCATCTGATAACAGTAAAATTGTTAATAATCCAGCTACAAGAAATAAATTCATTATGTCTCGATAGTCCACCGCATTTTCATTCGGTTCCCGCGCGGTTCTGTCTATTTTATAAAAACCCTATTTATTACAAATAAAATTTCAGTTCAAGAAATATCGATTAAAACTGCTTGAGACTAACAGAGATTGTTTCTAAAATTACAGTTAAGAGAAATATCGTTTAAGGACAGAGTTATAATATTTGACCTTAAAAAGCACAACGTTTGTAAAATCGACCTTCGTTGGGTTGTAACACGGAGCCGCGTGTTACAAGAGAATAGCTTGCTTGCAACATTCCTCACCAATGGTGGAGATATTGCAAAATGACCAGATCTAGTTCCAACTTTATGACTCTTTCTTATTGGATTCATATAGGCACCAGTCCACTGGTTCAAATGGAAAACTTTTATGCAATAGCACATCCTCCGACACCATAAAGGATGCAGTGATACAAACTGTAATCTAGTGGCATATATAGTGCAGGAGATAGGACTTATTTGTTTCACAACTTTTCTTTGTACAGCTTCTATCTTATTAGACAAACCCTTTGTTAAAGGATTCCAAGTAGCAGCAGCATATTCTAATATCGGTCTAATCCATATTATAAACATTTTATATTTTATTTCACTCGATAAAATATTTCTATTTATTAGTGCCCATCTGTTCTTGGCACTGCCTACTATCCTTTCAATATGTCTCTCAGCAGAAGCCGTACAATGAATAGTTATACCTAAATCCTTAATTTCTTGCATAAGTTTAATCTCAAAAACATCATTAATCTCAGCATCATGAAAATAAACATAAATGAAATCAGTTCTGTTGCCTATTTTACTGTTTATTCTCAGCCCTAGTGTTAACAAGTATCTACTTAAATCATACAAATCTAGTGTCACATTATTTTTGGAGAATTCGACATTATTTGGATCAATTGGAAAGATTATTTTCAAATCATCAGCAAATTTGCAAACTCGACCGTTAGGGATCTTAGTTTCTAAATGTGCAAATACAATTTTAAATAAAATTGGCCCCAAACTTGATCCCTGTGGAACTCCACTTTTACCCTTTTCGATTTAGATATCAAATCGTTTACTTGAATACCCATTCTTCGATTATATAAATAGTATCTAAGTAATCTAAAAATATTCGGATCAATATTCAATAAATTAATCGCATTCAAAATAGCATCAAAAGATATAGAGTCAAAGACTTTTGAGATATCTATGAATACAATTAATGCATCCAACTTTTTCTCATCTAATGTAATTACATGTTTCCACATAGAAAGCATATTATTAGTTGTCGACCTGTCTTTCGTAAAGCCATGTTGGCATATATCGAAATCAGCCGGCAGCATACGTTCTAAATGATCAAGTATCAATCGTTTTATTATCTTAAAAAACGAAGGGATAATAGAGATTAATCTATAATCACTGGCACACGTTGGCTTACATACTTTTGGCAACGGTTTAGCTACTATTGTTAGTATATCGATTGGTAATTTTCCATTCTTCAAAATTCTATTTATAAAATTGCAGAGCGCATTCATAAAATTTAAAGGTAATTGAAGTAGGTTATCAATCGATATACCAAGGTGATCTTTTTGTTTTTTTGATTTTATTTTTAACATTAATTCTATCAATGCATCACTGCCAATAACAAGTCCTAGATCCAGGTTTCTCAAAGGATCAGGTAGATCAATGAAATTGCTTTCGTTCTGTGGATTACATAACAAGTTGCCAAATACTTCATCCAGTTCACGAAGAAATTCATAATCAGTTTTACCCACAGGTAATATAAGCTTTAATTTTTCCTTATATTTACCATAGTCTGTGAGGAGTTTGTATCCTAGTCTAGGATTACTCTTCAGTTTAGCCAAAATAATTCTCTCTGATCTTTGACGGATTATCAGCAATGATGAATTAATTTCTTTATCGATCAAATCTAACCTCATTTTTTAATACTATTGATAAGACTACATTTCATTATACTATCTCGTTTGATTCTTAGCTTACATAACTTCCTATTGATTCGCTTTAGTATAACATCCGTAAATGTAGATGCCCTAAATATATCAGATAATAACAATATAACAAAATATTATATATGTTTTAATGCCTTTATTTAATTTAGAATACTTTCAGTATTTTTGTTCCCATTTTAAGTTTCGATGTGGCTCTGATCTAGTGGTTGTATGGTGAAGTTTATTTTACCAATTACTTGATCTTCTATTAACAATTCACTACATCAATATATATTAGACTAGGTAAAACGAGTATCCAATGGTATCTAGTATAACGAGAAGGATCTCAATTCGGAATTCAGTTAGAATAATTTTTATTTTTGTAATTATTTATTATGAGCCAAAACTCTTATGAACTATCAAATATAATAAATACGGGATTTAAAACATTTAAAATTACTTCATTAAATTAAGAAAAAATAACACATGAATAGTTGAGTTAATATAATACATTCTAAATTAATCGTTGTAATGTACATAATTTCAATATCGTCTTCACAAATCAGAACAGCGCATTTTGGTGGGGTTACAGGGAATAAAATGTTTCTCGTTAAAGTACAAAATATTAAGTGTAAAGTGATGCAATATTTAACATGGCAGTAAAAATATTTTGACATTTTTTAAAATTAAAGAATTGCTTTATAAGCAAAAGGAACAGAAATATCGTTATTATCGCTAGAGGAAAACATATTTACATCAACTCTTTTAGAACTAATAAACAAATAAATTGTTAGTCTCATGATTTATAAATACTTTCGGAAGAATGGTTATTTAAAATGTACGTAGCTAAGTAACAAGCCACAGTTACAATGTACGTCTGTTCGAACACTCAAACTAATTGTGACAATAAATGTTTAAGAAAATTCTAGGATAACATGCTTTTACAATTTCAGAAGAGATAATTTGAAAGACATATTTGTATGTGGCACATCATTCAATAGCCTTTTTAGTTGATTGTAAGCGTTATTTATCTTTGATAAAATAGTTTTCCTGTTAGTTTTATCAACATAGATTTAGTAATAGAAGAAAATCCAGACCAGTTTCTGCACAAATTTTCACGTTCGTTGAACATATACAAACATATGTCCGCGAGTTTAGATGATCTATTTTCATACGGTATAACAGTTTCATAATCCATATAGATGGAGAAAAATAAAAACTATTCTGTCAGCCTAAGTAATATGAGATTCACTAAATATTCATTTCACAACCTTTATTTGTGCAGCTTCTATCGTGTTCGAAATACTTTACTTTATCGAAATCCCAGATTAATCTAATCCAAATAATGAGCATTTCAAGTTTAACATAATTTGATAGAACTTTTCTTTTTATTAGCGTAACTGACCATCCTCTCAATGTGTCTACCAGTAGAATCAATACATTGAATTTTCGCGCCTAAGTCAGTGAAATAATCTTGTCAATGGATACCAAAAATGTTATTAATATCAGAATCATAAATATAAATATAGATAAATTCCTATATAAGACCAATTTGTCACATGGGGTTTTTAAAGGTAATCTTCAACACAAACGTTGCTAAATACATATTAAGGTCGTAAATATCGAGTGTTATTTTAATCCTTAAGAAATTCATGCTTCTAGGTTAAATTCGGAAGATAATTTTAAGCTAATCTACGATCTCGCAGATTAGTCTATCGAAAACCTTTTTCTGCAAACTCGCAAATACTAGGATGAATAATCGTATTCCCAAACTAGAACCTTCAGATGCACCAAATTTGTCTTTTAACAATCTTAACTTCGTGTTATTTACTTGAATAGCCATGTTTATATTATATAAATAAAATTTAAATAACCTATAGTAATCGAGGTTCATCCTTAAATCATGAATAACATTCAAAATTGCATTAGAAGAAATAGAATAATACGATAAGATATATTAACGAATACAATGCGTGCATCCATATTATTCTCATCAATGTGTATTAAATTCTTTTACATGTATTTAAAATTCGTAATGATAGAGTGTCATATCATAAATCTATGTTGGCTTGAAACCAAGTTAATCCGTAAGTTATAGTTCGGATGATTTAGTATTTTTCACTAAAGGTACTTCAAAAATGGAGGATATTTGAAATTAATATATATTCATTTGCATTAGCTAGTCCACTAGATTTTGGCATTGGCTGTGTATGATAATTGTTAAAATACTAGCCGATTTTATTTCATTACTAAAACATTTGTTCAATAAGTAGAAATGTGTTCTCAGATAGCCCGAGGTCTAATGAAGAAGATTATCAATCGATATATCTAGATGACTCCTTTTCATTTTACATTTAATTATCATTATTAGTTTTACTAAAATCTCACAAACAAGAATTAGATTATGTTCCCAGTTTTGCATCAGATCAGATATGCAATCGTGCAGCTTACATTCTTGGCATTAAACATAAAGTTGCGAAACAACTCCGCAAAATTTATTTTAAATTTATTATCCATTTATCACACTTTACAATCAGTTTCTTTCACATATTCCTCGCAGTTGTCATTCAATAGTTTGTATATTTTTATCAGTATAACCCTTGCTGATGTCCTACAAATTTACAGTAGAAATATTTTATTCCATTGGCCAACCTATCCTATATTAGTTTTCTAATAATATTAGTTAAGCAAAACTTGAGTATATATTCGCTTTTAATTAATAATTTGGATAAACTACGACAACATTTTTGCAATATTAACAAACATGCTCGTTTAATTAAATTATATTATCAGATCACCACTGAATCAACAAAATAATTAGTGGCCAAATAATAGAAACGGTCGTAGCCAGCAGCTCCGCATAAATTACAAACAATTCCCATTCTTATATATTGTTTTTGGCGGAGAACTAATATACATCCTTTGATTATATAAGCATAATGAATTTCCAATGCATCCTACTCTGTATTGCTTACCATCTGCGCATGCCATCTCTCAGATCTCTCATTGCCTGTCTATGCCTGTTGTTGACAAACTTTGTATACACAAGTTTTTTTTACTAGTTAAACATTCTGACAATAATTTAAACTGTCTCTGCTGCACTGCCAAGCAATTTTGGTCACTAAATTTATTAATAGGATATGAATGGTTGATGTTCCGTACCGGAGCCTTCAACATAGTATTTTACAAATCTTGTTTCTCCTAATTAACTTCGTGACGTGCATCTACAAAAAGATAATTTAAAAGCATATCTTGACACGTATATCAGAGCTCTAGAACGGCTTATAGACATGAGGATTGTCTTTGACATTATCTATATCTATGCTTATTTCAAGGCTACATTCAGTAATTGCTTACATGAACGCCTTATCTTATGTTTTGCATCACTCTGGCTTGAACCTTATAATTGGTGACTAGGCCAGTAACGCAGTGAAACTGCCGCGATATTTTGTAAAATAGCTATAATAAATATTTCAAAATTATTGAACACAACAAAATTTTTTTTGTTTTATAGGATTACCTAGAAATTTTCTATTAATTAACAATCGGGAATTTGATCACCAGTTGTGCTTTTGTAACTCGTTTTCGTTATTCTCTCTGGATTCTACGCCAATAGCAGTAATATAGGTAATAGAAGAGACTCGATACATAATCCACATAACATATAATGGCAATTATTTTCAACGCTAAGACATCACTCTTGTGGTATATAATTTTGAACGTGCAATGTGGTAACAGAGTAAAATTATTTCTTTGTATTCACTTCAAAGTTTCGGCATCAGCGGTGTACTTATAGTGCACATGACAATCAAATTTTATCGCAGAATTTTTTAGGCTGTGCCAATTGTTATCGCAACAAACGTTATTCCAAATATCTTTCTCTATGTGGAGGAAGATAAATCCTCCGCCAAATGTAAAGTAACATTAACTGATAAATTTAAACCACCATGGCTGATTGTAACGAATTGTGTTTAAAAAGAATTTTTTTCTTTTTATTTTCCATAACAATCTTTGTTTAAATACTTGACTTCGAATTGTGCGCCATTTTCAGTTTTCGAGTGTCACGTCCCTCGACTGGTCGTATCATCTTTTGGTCTGCTGCAATTTTCACATTTTTTTTTGTTAAAGACGGATAAACTTTCACAGTATATTTCTGCTCAAACTGTCTTGCATTTTGTTATCGAAGCACACATAGAAGGGACGTTCTGGAACAGGTAATTTGATTATTCTGTTGTTCACGTATATCTCCTCCCAGATTATTTGTTTGGGAGTTTGAGCAAGACAGGTTTTGCTTTCCGATTGCCTAACATTAAGTGTCGATTTAATAATTAAACTAACCAGACATGGAGGCTGATATTAAATTTTAGGACTACAAGCGATCTGGCATCTATGGGGTTCTCAGACACGAATAGGTTAGGAGCCTCTACAAAATTTGGCGACCACGCCAGTCCAAGAATTTTAAGTCTACCGCAGTACAAATCTGAGAAACATTCAAGTTGGGTCGAAGATGCCCAAATGATATTTAGTGCTTATAATATTGTAAATCAAATGGCGAAATTTGTTGCAGCATGGATGGCATTGCCTGAAAATTTCCGAAATTCCTTGGAAAATTTCAGAGACAGAACTGTGGAAGAAAAGCCGTACAATGCATTTGAGTTATTAATGGCTGAAATTCAACAGAGATATCAACCCGGAAGTTCGGCGCAAATGGGCGAACTATTACGCTTAGAAAAATGAGGCGTCAATTACCGTCCAAATTTTACGAACGCCTTTGCACAAAAGCTTCCAGGTTGAATATATCCAGAGATGTAGTCAACTCCATTTTCACAGCTGAGCTACCAATTAGGCTTAAAACCACATTGGAAGTATTTGACACTATGAGCATTGATTGGCCAACTAAACTCAGAGGGTTAGACGGCTTGTATAAACAGCAGGAACCACAAGTACATGCTGTAATAGCAGATTCTGTCACGATGCAGTCAGTTAGGGCAGATGCCGAAAGCAACCTGACTATACAAGAAACATTGCGTTTCTTATGTAGAGAAGTTGCTAGGTTACGTAGTGACATTGCACAACTTCAGAGTCAGGATAGGTATACTAGACGTCGAGGGAGTCACTCGCGTCAACGCTTCGAAGGGCCACGCGGATGGCGTAAGGCACATTGCGAATACGGACGCAGTGCGAAGTGCCAAGGTGAAAATTGTATATACCCGCGATTAGGTGGACCCAGATGGAAAGGAAGCACAAACCGGTAGAGAGAAATCCATCACCGGGATAAGGACAAAACCCCCGCTAGTAGGAGCCGTAGGGGGGGTTCCATTGCAAAGGCTCCCAGATATGCCTTTAAAAGGCATACTCAAAGCTAAAGATGCGACTAGAACAAATTGCACCGAGATAGAAGGCAAGAGAGTCCGATTCTCACTAAGCGGAGATCTGGAAAACATTGCCGGATTGTCCAGCAACAAGTTCATTATTAAAGATGAATTATCTGGATTAAATTTTCTTATCGATACGGGTGCTGAGGTAAGCATAGTTAGGTCAGACGTGGTGGAAGCAGATTGCCCCACGTTTAATTATCGACTATGGGCCGCTAACGGTAGTCCGATTGGAGTAAAAGGGATGAAAGAAATGTCGGTAACATTAGGCCAGATATAATCGAGAAGCACCTAGCAGTGTTTCAAACTTTCAGTGCCAAAAGGATAGGTTTGAAGACAGGAGTAGAACACCAAATAGAATTGGTGGCTCCGTCGCCTTGTTCACCGAAGGATCAACCATTGGCACAACACAAGCAACAGGTTGCTTTGTCCGAATTTCAACAATTGCGCGAAAAGGGGATTTGTATAAGGTCAAATTACAATTTTGCTTCCCCAATAGTGGTAGTTCCCAAACCTGAACCGGGTCAATGGAGGGTTTGTGGGAATTATCGTCTATTAAACACAGTGACAAAGGGTGATTCTTATCCTCTCCCTAACCAGAGTACTTTGCTCCGAGATATAATGGGATATGAGGTTTATTCAACTTTAGATCTCCAAAAAGCGTACTATCAAGTACCAATGGAAGAAAGTTCGATACCACTCACCGCAGTCAGATTTCCAGGAGGGGAATCGCATGAATTTCTTCGAATGCCTTTTGGTTTGAAAAATGCCAGTCAGACATTCCAGCGTTTGGCTGAAGAAATCCTTCAGAATTGTCCATTTTCGAGGGTGTACATAGATGACATTATAATTTTTAGTCGCTCACGAGATGAACATCGTAGGCATTTGGAAACGGTTTTGACCAGGCTGGAACAATATGGATTAATGGTCAAACCTAATAAGAGTAATATCGGTTGCTCTTCAGTTAAATACCTTGGTCATATACTTTCCAAAGATGGAATTAAACCTTTGGAAGATAAGATCCAAGCTATAAAGGACGTAACGGTACCCCGAACCGTAAGCCAGTTGCGGAGGTTCTTTGGTAAGATAAACTATTATCGTCGATTCATTCCAGGTCTAACCGGAATTCTTAGATCGCTAACACGCCATCTCACTCGTGAAAAGAGCACGATCAAGTAGTCTTGGCCTATAAGCTTGAGTCCAGAAGACCGAGAAAAATTCCAAAAGGCCAAGGAAATGTTAAGTGATATAACCACATTAGCACCTGTAGATTGGGAAAAACTTTTCGAGCTAATCACAGATGCCTCAGATGTTGCATTAGGGGCAGTGCTACAGCAAAGAGATCAGGACGTAGTAAGACCGATTGGATTTTATAGCCGTGAGCTTAGTGATCGGAAAAAACGTTATGATACGTTTGGCAAAGAGCTTCTAGCAGTGTATGCCGCAGTGATACACTTCGAGCATTAGTTAGATGGTCATAAGTTTAAGTTATTGACCGATCATAAGCCATTGATCAGCATACTTGGTAAAACAGCTAGGCTTAATTACTCTCGTAGAGTAAATTCCCAAATAACCCGGTTAGCAGAGTTCGATTTCACTGTGTCTCATATTGCTGGTAAGGAGAATGTGGTAGCCGATGCACTTAGCAGACCGAATAAAGCTGATGTCGAGCTGATATTTCAAGGTCCATTGAAGAGTTTAGAGGATTCTATGCATGATTTATTTAGTCAAATCGAGGAAGCGCAAGGATCGGATCCCTTTACATTAGTTTTTCTCCAAAAGGCCAGCATATGTTCGTAAGCTCATAAGTGGAAATTGGTTGTTATGCGAAACGTCTAGAAGTCAACCACGACCATATGTGCCGTTGGAGTTACGGGCCAAGATTATCCAAGTGTTACATGTCATGGGTCATTTATCCATTAAAGCCACCATTCGATTGATCAACGACAGATACGTATGGCCGCACATGTCTAAAGACATACGGGTATGGGTAAGAGCCTGTGCCAAGTGTCAAACGTGTAAAGTGTGGAGACATACCATAACCAGATAAAGAATATTGGGATACAAATTGGACGGTTCAGACACGTACACATAGGCATTGTCGTGATGCCTGAGGTGAATGGGAACAAATACTTGCTGACTATGGTAGATAGATTTAGTCGTCAATTCGAAGTGGCGATTTTAAAAGACATGACAGCGCAAGAAGTCTTGTTCGAGTTTCTACATAATTGGATATCGCGTTATGGTGTTCCGGAAAAGGTCACTAGTGATCGCGGTAGTCAATTTATGTCAGAGCTTTTCGAGAGATCTTTCAACATCATGGGAACCGCTGTATTACATACTAGCGCGTATAACCTACGAGCGAATGGGATGGTAGAAAGGCTGCATCGTGAACTGAAAGCTGCATTAAGGTGTACTAGTGGAACAAGCTGAATACACGATCTTCCTATAGTACTACTCGCCATGCGCAACAGATATAGGGCACAATTAGGAACTTCCTTAGCAGAATTGGTTTATGGAGAACCATTAAGGTTGCCTGGAGATCTTCTAATAGAAACTCCAAGTAGTCTTGATTGGGCTTCTGGTTATGTAGATTGGTTCGTAGGAGCACTTAGAGATAAGATGTGTCGTTTAGCTCCGACCAAGACTAGAAAAGCAAAAACCAAATACTATGTGTCCTCTGATCTAAAATCGGCTTCGCATGTGTATATAACTAATGAAAATAAGAAGAACTGCCTGACACCATTTTATAAAGGACCATACAAGGTCAAGAGGATGACTGACAAGAACGTCATCATAGAAATAAGTGGCATTGAGGATTGTGTTACGTTGGATCGTTGCATTCCCCAGTTTATCTGGATAGACAATATCACTGAATTAACAGATGCGTTGAATGACCGTCGTTCTATGGGCGAATCTGAGGTGTGCAATCCCACCATACAGGCACATAACGAAATGCAGAACTCAGAAGACGCGTTGTCTAATATAGCAAAATCTTATTCTACCATTTCACAGCATGAAAACTGTTTGGCAATACCAGATGATATGGAAGAACCAGTGAAAACTGTACCGGGCGAGATGACGACTTCAGGGGCAATCGGAATGCGAAAGTTGTCTCGCTAGAACTCCCGAACAAATAAGCTATTCCAGAACGTCCCTTCTATGTGTGCTTCAATAACAGAATAATAGGCTATTATAGCAGAATTATATTGTTAATATGTATTCGTGTTACTAGAGAAAAAATGTTAAAATTGCAGCAGACCAAAAGATAATATAACCAGTCGAGGTGCGAGACACTCGAAAACTGAAAATGGCGCACAATTCAAAGTCAAGTATTTAAGCAAAGAATGTTCTGGAAAATAAAAGGAAAAATTCTTTTTAAATAAAATTCGTTACAATTAGCCATGGTGTTTTAAAATTATCAGTTAATGTTGTAAACGCCCCGGCTTCAAGTAAATGCCGTACGACGTTACAAACTCGGTTAAGGTGCTCTGAATAGAGATTAGTTACTGATATGGGGGCCCTTAAGAGGGCCTGGTAATGCGTTCGCTTGAAGTCTTCAGAGTTGAAGATGTCCTAGAGCCTTGGGTGGACTCTGGTTGAGTTGTCGCTCCCGTGGTTGAGCTGTGATCGCGTTGTGGATGGTGTCCTGCAGGTCCTGCACTCAATAGGCTCGTCTCTCCGGTATCTCGCAACAGGATGAGTAGGTATTGACAGCCGACAGAGCGCACACGTATTGACAACCGACAGAACGCACACGCGTGAAGCAGGTAGAAGGCAAATGCCACAACTGACTTGCATGGTAAATTACCATGCTTAAATAACATGCAATATGTGTACTTGCATACTATTGGTTAAACGTGGTTAAACGTGGTTAAACGGCAATTTGCTTTTTCTCATTGGTCCAACGTAAATAAATTTGAATTTAATTTACGCAATATGTCGGCGATTGATTTGTGTCGTTACAACACTTTCCTCTCTGAAAAAAAAGGAAAAAAATATTCCTCTCTGCGAGGCTAGATAAAAAAATGCATGACAGAGTTCGAACCAAGTTAAGCAAAAATATGATGAACCATAAGTGCTGGGCTTAAATATGCTTGTTGGTTGCTTCAACAATGATATGATACCAGGTAACCACTAGGAATTGCTACACAAATTGTTAGCTCTAGTGGACGGTCATAGCACGTGAGGCAAAATAGAGCAGTGTAAGTTTTGGAGCCGTAGCGTGAAGATTTCGAGGTAAATCGCCTCTGAATTTGCCAGGTTTAAGATAAAAACCTAAGCAGGTTGGATCGTTGTCAGTGTTTGTATATGACCAAAGGAGAAGAGTGCTCGTCGTTGTGGTCATGACATTTGTAGAGTGGTCTTTGTGAAATAGATAAATTCGAGATATGCATTGAAAGTGGCCTGTACCATGATATGAAGCTGATCACTACTTAGTGTTGCTACACGAAAGCATTAGCTCTAAGTAGCTGGTCATACCAAAATAGGCAGTGTAATGTCATGTGTGAGAAATACATTATAATGTAAAATATATACATTAAAATCAAAGGTAATTGCATAAAATATGTACACGAACATTGCCTCAGAGATGGCATAATACCAAAGAACTGTTCACAAATGCTACACAATTGTTAGCTAAGAACAGGTGGTTATGCCACGTGAGACAATTACTAAAAATTAACGTAAAGTTAAAAAATTTTTATAGTTAAATGTTAATGTTTAAAAAAAATTAATTACGCGTTATACAAAGCAGGTTGAGATTGTGGGCAGACGGAGCCTGAGACGTGCGTAGAAGGTTGAACGCTCTCAGGATCAGGTGGTTCGATAAACGGTTTTAACCTGTCTATGCTTACTGATGTCCGTGTAGCGCCTTGCATAATGATGAAGTATTTTGGCTGTTTTAGTAAAATCGGGTAAGGACCGCGATACTTGGGTTGTAGTGGTGCAACAGCAGTATTGTTGCAAACGAGTACTTTCTTGCAGCTGTGGAGCTGTGGGTGAACGAAGACTGGACGAGGCGTGTGTCTCGGCTGCTGTTCGGACATGTTACCGAAATGAAGTCGAAGGCGGGTAGCTTCATCTTGTGGGTCATCTTGTACCGGTAGTAGACGTGGGAGCTGACTAGGCAGGCGTAGATCCATGCCATACAAGAGTTGTGACGCAGACGTTTTAATGGATTCTCGAGTAAGAGAACGCATGGCCAACAGAACTAAAGGTAATGCATCGACCCAGTTGCCATTAATGGACGAGGATGCTAAAACTGCTTTGAGTTCCCTATGCATTCTCTCTACCATGCCATTAGCTTGGGGATGGTAGGCAGTCGTCTGGCGTAAGATACATCCCATGTACCGCAAGGTGGTTTTGAAACGATCAGATGAGAAGCAAGTGCCTCTGTCCGTGATGACCTCATTAGGAACACCATAATTGGATATCCATGCAGAGATAAAACCGTTAGTTACTTCGTCTGCCGAAATGGTGCCAAGAGGTAATGCCGCAGGCCACCGTGTAAATCTATCGATCATAGTTAGAAGGTAGCTGAAACCTTGAACCTTTGTCAGATGAACTATGTCGATGTGGACGATGGCTAGGCGAGAAGTAGACCGAAAATTTTGCAACTTAGAACAAGTGTGTCGTGTGATCTTGTTTTTCTGACAAATTGCACACTCTGAGACCCATCGTTTAACATTCTGCCTAAGTCTGTGACCCCAGAAACGATCTGTAAGAAGTCGGACAGTCGCTTGGCTTCCTGGGTGAGAAATTGAGTGAATTGAATCGAAAACTTTTCTCTGAAGGCTGGTCAGCAGAACTGGCTTGTTGGGCTGCGTACCCGTGAAGTAAACAATTGGTAAGCCTTCCCACAGACGGCATATGAACTTGGTTGGGTGACGGGCTGTTGATCTTTGAATGTGAATGTCACCGCGTTGTTCAGTTCGCAGGAGAGTTGGCGTTAGTGCAGGTTCACTGAGTGCCACGGGGTTGACAGTGAATGGTGACGGTGAAGGTGGTTGTAGAGAGACGTCTGGCCTAGACGGGGCATCTGCAATGAAGTTTTGTTTGCCCTTGACGTGAAAGACGTCAAATTGCCATTCGCTTAGACGAGAAAGCTGTCTTTCCACTCTGGCAGGGTACTTGGCGATAGATGAAGTTGCGTTTGGAAGTGCGCTAACTAGTGGTGCATGATCTGTAAAAACAACAAATCTGCTACTGCCAATGATGCTGATAAAATGACGCACTGCGTTGTGGATGGCGAGAAGTTCTCGGCCGAAAGTGTCGTACCTCGTTTCTACTGGTTATAGAGTACGCGAGTAGAAACTGATAGGCTTCCGAACTCCGTCGATCTCTTGTTCCAAAGTGGCTCCAATAGCGTATTCAGAAGCATCTGTCGTGAGTAGAAATGGCTTTTCAAAATCTGGATGCGTTAGCATTGTGGCATTTGCTAATGAGTTGATGGCAAGTCGAAGTAATTCCTCGTCTTCGGATGACCAAGCAATGATGGAATTCTTGCTAAGTCCTTTTCGGTTCCGCAGGTGCCTGCACAAATGATAAAGTTGTTTTGAAAGGCCTGGAAGGAACTTGCGATAATAGTTTAGTACTCCCAGGATTTTCTGCAAATCACTCAAAGTCCTTGGTGACTTGATATTCTTGATTGAATTCGTCTTTGACGGCAACGGTTGAATACCTTGGGCCGTGATACGATGCCCTAAGAAGTCCACGGATGAAGTTGCAATCTGCGTCTTGTC
This sequence comes from Eudiplozoon nipponicum, assembly GCA_029291075.1. Lineage (NCBI taxonomy): Eukaryota > Metazoa > Platyhelminthes > Monogenea > Mazocraeidea > Diplozoidae > Eudiplozoon > Eudiplozoon nipponicum. The sequence continues at coordinate 29,192 of JAQBSW010005829.1, read as the reverse complement.
ACAGTTGATCTTGAGTCTGTGGTTGGATAAGCGTGAGAGGACATTTCGTAGATGTTTCGCATGAGATTCTAGATCTGGACTGAATACCATAATGTCATCTAGATATGACATACAATAAGCAGAGTCGTCGCGAAGTATGTTGTCTATGAATCTTTGAAATGTCTGAGTAGCACACTTAAGTCCAAAAGGCATGTAAAGATATTCAAAAAGGCCAAATGGAGTGATGACTGCAGTTTTCTCGATATCCTCCGGTGCTACCGGTATGTGATGGTACGCTTGTCTGAGGTCAATCACTGAGAAGAAATTGCTGCCGTTGAGTTTTTCAAGTAATGTGTTGATATTTGGAATGGGATATGCATCAGATTTTGTCACTGAATTTAGCTTACGGTAGTCTCCACAGGCTCTGTACGATCCGTTTGATTTTGAGACTAAGTGCAGTGGTGACGCCCATGAACTTTTCGATGGTCTGATGATTCCCTCTTCCAAAAGCCTTGAGAAATCTTCTTGGGCAGCTTTCAGCTTAGCAGGAGCCAGTGGTCGCTTCTGTGACGATATGATGCATCGTGTTGGAGACTCGTAAATCAGATTTGTTAAGATCGAAAAGCGATTTGTATTTTCGAAGAGCTGCTGATATCTCTGCTGAATGATGCACTGGGGTTGGCTGAATGACCTGTAACTCCAAACGCTCGGAGGCAAGTGTCCAAAAGCTTTGTCCAAGTCCGGTGGAGGGGTCGATGATCTTTTGATTGGCAAGATCAACAATGAGCCGAAATTTTAGAAGGAAATCAAGGCCTATTATATTATGTGAGACCTTAGCAATGATGAAGTTGTGGGAAAATTCACGTCGTAGACCTATGTTGAGTGTGCGGTATTGGCAGCCATAAGTTGGTATGGGCTCGCCTGCAGCTGTTGCGAGAAGAACGCCTAGCGACATCTCGGCCATTGAATCACCTTTGAGAACTGAGACTGCCACACCTGTGTCTACGATGTACTCTTCGCCAGTTTTGAAATCAAGAAGGTGCAGAAGTTTGTTTGGCTGTTTGGCCGGGTCATGCAAACAAGTAGGCTGGTGATTGCGACCGGCATTGTCTGTTTGGTTCTGTATGTGAAAAATTCGGCGTGGACGAAAAGAGTCGACAGGGATGTCGGATTGTAGTTAGCTTCTTCCCTGTCGCGCCGTTGATGCCGTTGATGTGCAGAAAGTACGGTCTTCTACTTCCTGCGCCAGACGTTTCCCGATACTGATGCACCCTTGTGCCTGCGGTCTGTTGTCCTCTCCGTCAGCTGTGGAAATTGACACTCATTCGGAAATTCTTCGGAACGACAAAGACAAACTTGGCAAGCATAAAAACTTCTGGTGGTTATAACACCAGTTCTTTGGGGCATATTTATTAAATGATTGCGGAGATCTCGATCGCCGCCTACCATTATAATTTGACTTGGAAACGAATTTTGGTCGAGCATTCATTTGATTTATCTCCGATTTGGTAATGGCCAATCCTTCTAGAACTTTGGCCATGTACGCCACTGTCCTCTCTAAAGAGGAGAGTCAATCACCTTGCGGGGGTGAAGATAAGGATGATGGATTTACTTTGGGTTCCCAAAACCCTATATTCTAACTCACATCTCTCAGTAAAGTCATCTATAGTGAGAGTGTTGGGGAGCTGTCTGGCAAAGAGTTTTAATGTTGGGGACGATTGTTAATAAAAACAACCTTAGCCTCATGGTCAGAAATGTTGGTTTTATACCAACGTTCCCGTAATTCCCTCAGTATTTCTATGGGGCCAAGATTTGGCATATCTAACTGCGCATATTTGTTTATTATCTGCTCAATTTCCGTGGGTCCAAGCAAGGATTCTACCTCGTTTTGTAGGCCCAAAATGGGATTAGGTAGGTTCCAAATGGCCTCAAGCTTAGAATAAATCCGTCGCTGCAATTCAGAAGGTAGTTTAGCAAAAACCTTTGACAGTTTTTGATGACTGTCATAATCAGGAAACGGGGAGAAAGCAGAGTCTACGCGCATAAAAAATAACTCACTATCTCCATCCCAAACAGGAACATCTATATCTAAAATTGGACCTGACATTTTAACAATCTTACGGGATCTTAAAAGCATAAATTAAAAGCAATATGAAAATGTATATATAAATGTATAAATATATAACGAAACGCTTACCCACAAACAGCTTCGACTGTTGCTTGATATTGTCCAGTACAAAAGGAAAAAACGAACAGAGGCCCCGATGGCCTTTGATGACAATATATTATTATTTCAACACAGAACAGCGTCACTCCTTCCAAAAATTGAAATTGTCCTGTAGGGAAGACGAACAGAGGCCACGTTGGCCTTTAGTGCCAATGAATTATTATTTTCAACAGCAAGAATAACACACTGCTTCCAAAATTTGAAATTTTCCTTTAGGGAAGACGAACAGAGGCCCCGTTGGCCTTTAGTGCCAATGAATTATTATTTTCAACAGCAAGAATAACACACTGCTTCCAAAATTTGAAATTTTCCTTTAGGGAAGACGAACAGAGGCCCCGTTGGCCTTTAGTGCCAATGAATTATTATATTATGCTCACACCACAAATTCACGAATATATGCCCAACAAAATTCCCAGAAAAAAAAACAGGATCAGGGTAAAGAAAACGCAAATGTTAGTCGATTTATCCCAAACAAATGAAGAAGAAAGTCAATTTATTTATACCCAAAAAAAATCAGATAAATAATCAATATCCTGGCGTGGTCGCCAATTTTGTAAACGCCCCGGCTTCAAGTAAATGCCGTACGACGTTACAAACTCGGTTAAGGTGCTCTGAATAGAGATTAGTTACTGATATGGGGGCCCTTAAGAGGGCCGGGTAATGCGTTCTCTTGAAGTCTTCAGCGTTGAAGATGTCCTAGAGCCTTGGGTGGACTCTGGTTGATTTGTTGCTCCCGTGGTTGAGCTGTGATCGCGTTGTGGATGGTGTCCTGCAGGTCCTGCACTCAATTGGCTCGTCTCTCCGGTATCCCGCAACAGGATGAGTAGGTATTGACAGCCGACAGAGCGCACACGTATTGACAACCGACAGAACGCACACGCGTGAAGCAGGTAGAAGGCAAATGCCACAACTGACTTGCATGGTAAATTACCGTACTTAAATAGCATGCAATATGTGTACTTGCATACTATTGGTTAAACGTGGTTAGACGTGGTTAAACGGCAATTTGCTTTTTTCTCATTGGTGCAACGTAAATAAATTTGAATTTAATTTACGCAATATGTCGGCGATTGATTTGTGTCGTTACAATGTTATTTTACATTTGGCGAAGGATTTTTCTTCCTCCGCACGGGTATTTTCAGGGCCACCAACTATAAATACTTAAGTGGTTGCTTAACATAACGTAGCACAACTAATTGGCTGGAGCCTTATAGATGTAACGGATTTCTTTAATTTTTAATTACGAGAATATTTCAATTGTTTGAAATACTTTTTGTAATAGGCGCGACATTTAGTTACTAAAAGCCAATGCAATTTATTAATAATAATGAGTGCCATAACACTTGTTGTCAAAGTTGATTTTATCAACGACTCTTTTAGTTATCGAACTAACACTGATATATTAGTTTTTGACCTCTTAAGAGAACTGCGATTTCATATCGTTAACAGGCTTGATCGATTGGATCGTAATGCTGCCCAAAATTTTATGGAAAGACCTCCATCTGAATATGGAATTATCATACATGACCCCGATCCAAAAAGGTCTCTTTGGTTGGAAAGTTCGAAAACGCTGTCCTATTATCATCTTTATGATAATGTATGCATCTTTAGTAATTGTTTAGACAGAAATATATTACAAATACAAAATGAGAAAACTGATTATCACGACGATGGATTGTACGAAGAAAACTCTTATAGTCGATGATAGCAAGAGTATAAAGGATCTTATGTCCACAATATGTTCAAAAATTGGTAGGTTCTTATTTGTGACTCGTTTCACTTAGTACTTCATGTAAATATTCATCTAGTATAGTCTCATCACGCTTATTTGTTTATGTGATAAGCTAATTTGTGATTAATTGGTAAAGGCTTGTTTTGTAATCTCCTGTGGGCACATTTTAAATAAGCTTAAAATAAAATTAAAAAATATGCTAATGTAGAGGTTCTTTGATCACTACCAAATGAGGGCACTTGTAATGCAGATGCGTTTTTGCAATATATAGGACCTAAATTTCTATGTGCTTCGGTCAATTGCTATGCGTCCCCAAACCTAATGCTGTTATCTAATATATTCCAAACTATTTATTAAGACTGAGTGTGAATGCTCACCGTCGCACTGGTTGCTGTAGAGTAACTGCGAAAGTGAAGACTTTAAAAGTAGAAAACCTAATCAACTTGCCTATGACGAAAATAATTATTTGTGGGCAATTGATTAATTTATTTTCAAAGTTTTCCAGTTAAAGATCAACATAAAGGAAAGCAGATATAGCTGCGCTAGTACAAAGCGAGAGCGTTCAGACTCGAGTTCCTACTAGTCCAAAAGTGATTTTTAAGGTCACAATCCTCGATAATTCAAAGTAATCCAGCATATATTACAATTCTTTTGAAACAAATTTATTTAAGAAAGCATCGGTTTATTTAAAATGTTAAAAAATACAAAAGCCATTAGTAACTTATGTTTCACTGCTTTAAAACCATATGAAGAGAAACAATTAATATTTTAATAACGGCAAAAATATTAATTTAGGCATACAAATTATTAAAGATTTATGAGAGAGAAAGAGTATCTATTTACTATGAATATATTTATCTAAATAACACACAGAGAGGAAGCAAATTAAACCTCTATACAATACAGTTATTGCCAAGTCATCATTAAGGCAAAGCAACATCGACAATACGGCTTCCTTGAATTCTTCATTGTGTCGCGTCATTAACACAATTCGTATCATTCGTAGTTATATGTGGGCTGTAAAGATACGCTAGGTCGCCCGGTTCTAATGGGGATTGTTTGTATTTGGTGTTTTTCATCTATTCTATATTCTGTCAGCCAAGGCCGCTAAACACTAGCTACCAAATTGCCAATGGCCAATATTTCCTTCAGCTGCTGAAACCTGTCCTTTGCGTCTGGCACGCTTAATCTTACCGTCATTGTCCATTTGAAACTAAGTGTTACTGCTATTTTAGTCAAAGTTCGAGGCTTCATATAAACCTGGATGATGGATGTGTCCAATTAGACCCGGTTAGTTTCATGATACAAAATGTAATTACCTGTACGCGTATGTTCATCCTCTTTAAACTAAAGCGATGAAATGTTATTTCCACTTTACAGTTGTGTGACTGCTTGCCTTGATCTAGTCGTGTTATATCGTACTTTTGAGCGACCTCACTGGTTAAAGAGGGGAAATTAAAACTGATACACTAGCTGTAACTTCATATTCAGATAAAATTATCAAAAGTAAGTCCTATATAAGTTAATAAGATAGAGAATTAAATTTAATAGATCAAACAAATGTTCTTGGAAATTATTTATCAATAAAAAGATAGTTGAATTATTGTAAGTAAAGTTGATATTTTACGTAAACTATCTATAATAAATGTTGTAATCTATAAGGAACATTAGTTAAATTATGTAGTGAGGTAACGTGAGTTAATTGGATAAGCTAGACATTATTCGTTTTAAAGTCAGGTTAATCTATCGCTTCTCTGTGCATTTGACGGTTTTAATATGTTGCTTTTGGCATAGGCTATCGTATGAATTATTTAGAAAGTTGTTATCCTATTTAAATTTTACGTTAATTGGGCTGACAAATGCGTTGATATAAAGTCTTAGGTTTTGTAGCATACAGTGCATGTTCCATCACGTGATGTGGTATCTTTATTTGAAGTGGCAATGTCATTTTTTTCGTCTGATGTAGTAATCGTGTGTGCTTTGCACTTCCAGTTCATGTTAAGCCTATGTAGTTCTTGGGTATATATTATTAGGATGCAACAACCGACAGAACTTTAGTACGCGCCAGAAAGTTACATGTTGTGCTTAGTTCTTTGTAGTTTATATAGTCTTGTGTGTTAATAGTTGTAAGTTTATTTGTTGCATGCTCTCGTTGAGGTGTTTAGGCGTTATTAATTTGATTTTGTGAGTTAAGTGAAAGCTTGGTGATGAATGCATTAAATGTGTCTCATTAATGAACACATCTTTTCTATTATTTTGCTAATATATTTGTTAAAGTTTTAAATAATTGGTTGATTTATAGATGTGCTCAAATTGCTGTAGTTTTGGTTGTCCTTGTCTGGAAAAATGTGTGTTCGTCAAGTTTACAAAAGCATTACTAAAATTTTATAGGATTTGTCCGTTATTAGTGCTGTGTCTATTGTTATAGATTTTCTTCTTACTAAAAGTAGATATAATCCATGCTTAATTTAAAAATATTTTGCGAGTTTTCTTTAATGGTGAGAAAATGTATTGTTGTGTTGGACTTACCATAAGCTTTTGTTGTATAGTAAAGATGACCAGATAAAAAAATATTATCGCAAGCTTCTTGTTAGCTGATTTATTGTGTAAGGTGTGGCCTGCCAAAAAGTCTTTAATTTCTGATACTGAGATTTTTGTTGCGATGGACATTTCATTGTTATCTTGTTTTTTTAAAGCATTGCTTTGAAATGTTCGTTGTCTATACTTGTAATGTTAGGTTGTAGTGTATAATGACTTTTAATTGCGTTGCTACTTCATACGAGGCCCGGGTAGTTTTTTGCCATTTTTAGCTGAAGAATTTTTTTTGATATATTAGTTTTAATTTGTTTGTGGTTATGTTACAGAAGTTATACGACTGGGTTAGTAGTGTGTTGTGTTATAAATGTGTACTACTAAGTCGATAGCAAAGTTGCGATGTGAAGTTGTTAGTTATGGCATAAATTTTCTCATTGTATTCTCCTAGCTGCTGGAAAACGTTTCGTCAGTTTATGTTTATTGCTTGTGTAGAGTAAATACATTAAAATTAAATATCAAATCGTTGAAAAGGGATTTGCATAAGTATTAGATGTGTAATCGTGTCCTTGTTTTGCCTAAGAAGATTAAATTTTTCCTTGTAACAATTTTTTATTCTAAATATTTAAAGGATTTGTTGATTGATCAAGATACTTGGAAACTGTTATCGAAATTTTTCGTAAAGAAGCCAGTTTAGAACAGTTTAAATAAACCTTATAAGGCAAAAAATTGAATTTAATTTTTTTCGGTATTTTATCACGCAATGATTTTTTCCTTTAAGCTGCATATATCCATTAAGTATGACTTTGGTACAGTAAAAGATTTTATTAGCTAAAAATGGATGGAACAGCAAATTGTAATTAAGTTCAAAAATTTCGTTTAGCAGACTTTTTAAAGCATTGCGCGTTCTATTGCTGTTTACATTTAATATTTTATTTCATTTAAATGCTTATGACATATATCTACAATGATGGTTATTTAAATAAAATGGAAATGTTTGTTTGTTATTTAGAGAAACGTAAATTTGAATTAATTGTTGATAAAAGACAGTCATATCTGTTAGATCATTCAAATGGTGTAACTTCTTTCGGATATGGAGAAGATTAAATTTGAAGTATGCAGTAAAATTTATTTCGACATACAAGAAATCTAGGTAATAGCTTAATTACAAAGTTAAATTCCTCATAAATTAACTAATAGTGGACAAGGAGATATGTTTAAATGCGGATACGTGGAAAGCAGTGGTATATTGAATCCGTCAGACTATAATGTTCGTAGGTCTAAATAATTAAATAATACATCAGTATATACTAAAATCAAAATGTCCAAATTTGAAGGTCAAAAAGAGAAGTGAGATAAATCATTAACATAAATATTAATGACGAATGGGACTCGGCACGTAATGACTCTCACATTCGTAAAGATGTATTCGCACATAAAGAATATGGTTCCGTAAATACTCATAGACCTATTAACTCTAAGAACCATTTTTTATGCCCAACAGCTGCTAAAGTATATAAATAACAGTTTCTTTGTTACAGAATAGGAAGATTATATACGCCTTAAATCAAACATAGACGACTTCTTATCACTTGCTTCAGATTGTTGCTAAATTTATTCTAGATGAAAGGACTTCGTTAGTGACGAATGTAGTATCCACACGCACCATTGCTCTGGTGCTTAAAGCATGGGATTTTTTTCCATTTATTGATAATGCGTTAATATTTTTAATAAAAATGGACTTTTGGACACATTGAAAGTAAGGATGAACCTATGTGGGTTTTTTACTTTACATTGAGTAAGGAATATTCTAAATGAATGAGTAGTGTCTCAATGGATTCGATAGCAATCATCTTTATGCATTACTTTGAAGAAATCTTTTAGATAAGTCCTCTCAAGCAAGATATGCATGTACGGTTCTTGGTTGATAATTTATTTGTAATCATAGTGATTAAGATATGTTTAATTTATTAAAATAAAATAATAATATGAGTGAACTCCAATTTACGATTGATAGTGAGTCATTTGATAGGTAGCCGTTTATTGATTTCATATTAACTATAAATAGTTTAACATTAGACAGATACATGTTATTAAGAAGTATGCGCACTTTAATATTATTATTTCTAGTTAGTAAATGTGAGCATACGTAGATTGAATTTTTCAGACGACGAAAAATATTTCGTTCTAACAATTACTACCATTAAGTTAATAAAGTATCGAGAACAAAATTCCTAACTTCTATTTCTAAGTCTGTTTACGTAGATTTATATTTGGTTAAGAAGAATAAGAAAATAATGGTATAACAAGACTTCAAACAAATTCTCAAAGTTAAATAAATAGAATTTAAATATAGTATAAAACAGTTTTAAACCGATCCTTTATCATGGGCATGAAGCTTCCTAACCAAAAATTGATAAATTAAATCGTTAAGCAAATCCATGGTGTATGAAATCCTGCATCTTGATTGTAATCTTAAGCGTGTTTGTGCGTGAATGAAGCAATACTTAAAATTAAGGTAAAAAGGAGGAAGCGTAGATCTACATTTAAGTATAAAAATGTTTAAAGATCTGATTTTGTACGTTATTCAGTGGGCAGCGATCATAAATTTATTTGGATGGTTATCGACCCAAACCAAAATTCAGTTGTAACACAAAAACGAAATTCGTTAGTTTATCTATTTAAATGAAGCCTAGATCTAGCATTATGTATGGAACTTTTGTGAAAAACGTTTTATTCCATGTGGAGCGTAGTATAACCTAATGGTAGGAAATGACGTTTGAATGAATCACAATTGAAAAGAAGCCCCAATAAAAATTAATGCATATCTGATTAGTATTAAAACAGGTATGATTTTATAAATTTAGTTCTTGGCAATGAAGTTTAAAGTTATTTACATTGTCATCCTTCAATTCGCACAAGGTTATTTTACCTATTAACTTTATTTCTTATAACTCTTATTCACATTCATTTTTTTCAGTTGTGAAATTTTAGTATTTTATTAATGTAATCTTTCTTGTTTGATCTGCATTTATTTTAATTTATTACTTTATTTAACATTACCTTTTTACGTTAACTTTTACGTAATTTAACCTGTTATTCTTCTACTATTTGTGTATGGAATTTTGATTTCGCCTTGCCAGTAAAATATTAATTAAATTTTAGAGAATAGGGCCAACTAAGTGTTAAGTGTGTTAGCTGCATACAAACACGTATCCTTTTCTTTTGAATCGGACGTCGACAACGAAATTTACAGTCGATTATGGTGGTTCACTTAGATTGTTGTTCGTATATATTTAATTATATCTAACAGCGGTTTAACGTATATAAATACATTCATACATATGTAATACCCACGCCTATTTAGTGGCAGAACCTTATAAAAGCCGATAAGTAACTAATATTTCACTGTCGTATACGCGTAAGTCGTTCATGGTTATATGTGGACTGTGAATGAACACTAGATTGCAAATTTCAAGTGCGGATTGCTTGTATTCGGGTGATATGAGTAGTATCTGCTCAGATGCCGATGGCCAATGTTTCCTTCAGCTGCCGAAACTTGCCCTTCGCGATTGGCAGACGTTCTCATTCCGTCAAAGACATTTAACAGTAACAGTTACTGCGCAGATAGACCAAATTGGAGGCTTCACAGCAAACAGGATGACGGCTGTCTCTTTAGACCCGGCAAGTTTCATGCTTCAACGGAAACATTAACCTGGGTAGGATAAAGAAATGATAGATAATCATACAACATATAGTTACAGAATAATGTTTTTTTAAACATTATTACTTTATGAAGTATGATTTACTGTTCGGAGGAACGCGCTAGCGCGCGATTGACGGTAGTTTGCTATGTTATATGAAATGAGTTCGATGATTTGTAGAGAAAATTGCTTTCGGTATCATTTTTCTATATCCTGAGAATTTTAAAGCATTTCAAGCGATTTTTAATAAAGAGGTGTATTTGTGAACGTTGCCTAGCAAAATGTACATTTGTAGAAAATCGTTCCACAAACTTCGTGCGTGCTTACTTTGTTGCCAATGTTTTTCACTATTTTTAATAAATTTGTTTGCTTAAGAATAATTTATTTCTGTGTTTTAATAGTCGTGTGTGTGTGTGTGTGTGCGTGCCTTTAATGACGTTAAGCTTAACTGTTGTTGTATGTCGCAAACCAGTCTTATATGCTGAAGATAGTTAGAAGATGATGCAATATCATTAGCTTATTAATAGCTGCTATGTTTGGTGAAGAATAGACAGTCAGGTTTCTGTCGATAAATGAGTCATTATCTGCTAGTGATTTGTTTATTTTTGTGATTAACCATTGTTGTTCTCTTGAACCATCAGCTTTCGAATGCTCTTGTGTTGCCGGTGGGGCTTGCGGTGCTTATTCGTAGTGCGTGATGTCAACTTCAATGCTGTCGCCAGTGGGTAACGAATTAACGCAAATTTTGTGTCTGGTTCGTTAAAGAAGGTTTGATGTGAGCACCAACTGGGTTCACTTGGTCACTGGCATCTGGGCGGATAGTGTTCATCAGCCTTGTTTGGCAGACTATCCAAAAGAAGGAAAACTCTCAATACAAACCATCCACACTATGAATGGTCGAGCTAGTTTTCTTTTAAAGCCCACATGTAACCATGAACAATAATGAATTAGCGCTGCATCGGTCGCCTTATTTACTGTGTCGTGCAGGATGGATTAGCGAAATCAGGCTACTGTAGATACTTTCACCGATTCTGCCTCTTTTTTTTCTCTATCATCATCTTAATATAACAACAACGCTCTTTTGGATACTATGAATATGATGAGTGTTGATCATATCACTGAGACCACTATCGAATTGCCAAGTAAAAAACTAAGTAAGATTTTAACGTCATTAAATTAGAAATTGATATATGTTGCATCTAGGAAGCCAGAATTCAGGATCCTACGACCGTTAGAGAACTGGATGCATCATATTTATTTAAGCATTGGCTTCGAACCTATGTTCCCATTGAGCTTTCTAAAGCCGGTTAATGGAGCGTCTGAATTGTCATTAGCTCACAAGCTGAAGTTTGGCTACCCACATATATCTTTTCAAACTGCCGACTTTGTGAGGCACGCTTAAATACATCTACTAAAATCAATGTAAGAAATCATAATGAACGTTGCCTTTTTGTTTTACCTACATATGCCCGTAGCCATAGAAATTCCGGCCTGACGACCTGCGGGCACAAGCTAGTCATTTCGGGAATGGTAGCATGAACCTTGCCGGGTCTAAAATGGACATAGCCATCATCCCGTTTCATGTGAAACCTTGAGTTTGTTCTAACTGCGCATTAACTTTTATTGTTAAGTGTTTAATGCCGGAATGAGAGCAAACATGCCAGACGCGAAGGCAAAGATTCGGTTGCTGAAGGAAACTGGTCACTGGCATCTGGGCAGATAGTGCTCATCAGTCTTGGTTGGCAGACTATCTAGGAGGTTGAAAACTCTGAATACAAACCATCCTCATTAGGAAGATACATTTTAAGCTATACGCGCAAGTATAATGGAAAACGACTGTTGGATGTCTGTGTGTTTTACTTAAATAGCATTTACTTTAGGTGTCGTGTAAGTCGTAGCACCCTATGGATTCCTCCAATCCCCAGACAACAGTGGAATCAGATCATATAGCAATTAGTTATAGATGGCGTGATTTCATTTATGATCGCCGTTCGTTTCTGTACACGTGCCAACTCGGACCATGCACTCATCTGTTGTAGATTTGTACTCAAGTTTTCCGAAAAAAATATTAAGAATAAATCTCAAAACGATGTAAGAACTCGGACAACCATCTTTCCAACAAAAATATAAAGATATTCTTAAGTCAAAAGTTAACTTGTCTTGATGGAGAGAATTCTTATTTAATTTTTGACAAACATATACGTTATACTATGCACAATGCAGGTACTAGTGTATGTAGCTTTGTAGGCTCCCGTACAATTCATAGTTGAATCTCTGTAAAATCTATGGAAAATGTCGAGTCTAGATGCCAACTTCCTGACAAACTCGGCTTTTAATATATAACAGTTAAACACTGTTTGTTGCGAAGACCTAATATATATGCAAGTATGTATTAGGTGTTGCGAACCTAGTAACAAATTAGTTCAGTTGTGACCAGAAGGATAAACGAAAGACAGCATGAACGGAAATTATAATCTCATGCACATTCGTTTCGTGCTTACTGGCGACTCATCAGTAGGAGCCGGTATTACGCCCTTTAACCACTATATATTTTGGTCCGTCCTATTTTGTACCGTCCTATTATCCAACATTCTTGACCAAAATATATAATTGTTAAAGGGCGTAATACCGTCTCCTATTGATGAGTCGCCAGTAAGCACGAAACGAATGTGCATGAGATTATAATTTCGGCTTTTGATAGTACTTATGGAATTGTAAAACGCCAACTTAAGCGCAGTCTTAAAGTCGATCTAGAATTCTTTTGGACTAGAAGAGTCTTAGAAATGGAAAAAGCTTTCGCATCAGGTAATAGTCACCGTTTGTTCCAACTTATCCGCGCAACAATTCGGAGAAAATTAAAAGTTGTAAAGCTATAAAGGATATTAACTATCATTTAATAACCGTTAAAATACGTCGTCTTGATAGGTGGGCTGAACTCGTCGAAGATGAATTTTCGTGGGCAGTCGCGTCCGTCTCGATCCACAAAGTATGCCAGTATCAGCAGTGTGGAAAGGTAATCTCGAAAAACCATCAGAGTTAGAATACAGAATACATTCCTAAATTTCAAACGTCGCGAAGCTGCAGGCTCCGATGATTTTCTTCAGAGATTATTTATTGATGACGGTGTTTTAATTTATAATGCATTAGCTAATTAGTTTCGCACCATATGGAATGTTAAAACCGTGCAGCTTCCTTGGAGTGAGTCGACCAGCATTCCTAATTTCAAAAATGGCAATCGTCATTTGTGTTATATCCATTGTGGTATACGATTGCATCATTCGTATCTAGGTTACTTGCTTCGATTATCTTACGCCAACATAGATCTTCGCGTAATTTGCCTACTGTGGAAGAACAAATCGGATTCCGGTTAGGACGGAGTTGTATAAATAATATTTTTACCTTTACGTTAGTTCTTGAATAGTGACATATATCGCCGTCCTATAGTAGCCATCTTGCTATTCTTCAAGAGTGCATTTGACACAGTCGATCGCAAGTTTTTACTAGATATTCTGTCGAAAAGTGGTACGCTCTCTACACACATTTCTGGTTGCATTAACGTCTGCAACAAATTAACACACAAATTTACTTCTTGCAGTGGTGTTTGTCAAGGCTGTCCACTTTCCCCATTTTTTGTTTAATTTTGTAGTAAATGCTATTATGAACAACACTTTTCCACACGTTCAGAATGCAGGTGTCGAAGTTCTCCTTGGCGATAGATTAGTTGATTTTCGTTGTGCAGACGATATTGTATTATTATTCGACGATTGAGATAGATTAGATTCCCTCCTTTGGTATTTAATTCGCACCGGCTAAATGTCAGATACTTATACAGGATCACCAAATACTCACTAGAACTCTGCGATTGCCAAGTAAAGTTCTGGACGTGGTTGACAGGTTTACTTACCTTGGCAGCTCTATCAATAGCTCTGGCTGTATGTCAGATGAGGTGAATATAAGAATCGCAAAAGCTGGGATAACTTTCTCCAACATTCGATAATTATAGAGAAACGCGAGTTTTTCACTCTAATTTAAAGGTTGTTTTTACAATGCATCTGTAAGTACAGTTCTATTGGGTGCTAGTGGGGCTCGGCCCCATAAAGCTCATGATTTTGTACGCCTTCAGGCATTCTACCACCACTGTTTGAGAATCATTGCGAATGTAAGCTACCAATAAGGAATAACTTACGCCGGTATTCGTAGATCTAGTTTGGATCGGCCAACAGGTGCTTCTCATTATAAAAAAACAGTTAGGGCTCCATAAAATGCGTTGACTTGGTTACGTTTGGGGTATGCCTTCATTTACTTTTCCCAGTAGAGCATCATTATCTTACTCAGCGCCAGAATGGCGCAGGAGACAAGGTGGCCAGATTTGACAGAGCAGAAAAATTTAAAGTCACATCCAAAGTGGGTATTGGATCCATTCGTCTGCCAGTATGTGACACACGTGCGTATCATAATTCATGGTTGAAAACGCTGCGCGCTATGGCGTTGAGTCCAGCCCAGTGGCGATTTTGTTTCGGGATTCTAGTAGAAACATTTTTGGCAGAGTTAGCTGCGAGGCTTGATTGTGTTTGTGACGTGATACAGTGAAACCCACAAGGAAGCTGTATTGGCGATGTTGCCTTGTCTTGAAGCTGACTTTCTCATGATGGTTATTTGAAGAGGTTTAGGCTCTCTGGCAATTTCAGCAGCTAATACAGAATATACAATAGTAACTACCCTTCTCATATATATATATATATGAGAATATATATATATATATATATATATATGAACCAATCGTCAAATAAACGTTAGGGTTCAATGTCATACAATTTCACCACAAATGGAAAGGTGAAATCTTAAGGAGGGTTTTAAGACGTATTAACCAAAAACTTATGCAAAATTTCTAACATTAACACTACAGGAAATAAGTTTATAAAAATCTCATTTCTTCTTCAAACTTTTGAATATATTTATGAATATCTAGGTTAAGCCACGGATATAATTCCTTCAAAGAACATATATAGAAGAATCAGTGGCCTGGATCTTCGCATTGTAGGATCAAGAGTTGACAATGCCAGTGAAGTATAGTTAACGCGGTCTCCACCGACCCTTGTTTACCGCTAGACTCACACATATTTTCGCCCATTAGATTCTCTTGTATAGTGGGAGTAAAGTGCTTCTTGATGAGGTGACTAATATTGCGAATTATAGTATTCGGCCAAATGAAGGATTTTGAAAATCTGCTGCAATTTCAACCAACCACCCATGTTGCTCCGTTGGCCTACCGTGCACGACGGGGAATTGACCTTTCTAAACCATGACCCAACCAGCGCGATCGGTATTCCATAAAAATGCTCGACGAAGATGGGACGTCATCGAACGATCAGGAAGGAAAGATTCGTTCTTGAACTTTGCACTTGATTAATGCATTCTAATTCTCAGCTGTCAATGACAAAAACGAAATCAAGGGAAAACATCGATTAAACAATGCCCCGAGCAGTGACTGTTATAGTTTGTCATCCCCCATGTCTCCGCAGACTAAAGCATAACCGAAAGTATTCTTGATTGAAGATCTTTAATTTGGTGCACAGTCAAATGGACGAGCGTTTGCAAATGTGTTTTAACTATTTTCCGAGAGCAGCGGCTGCAAATCTAGACGTCTAGAAATCTCGGCAGGAGCATATCCGTCTAGCATCACCGATGATTCTGGGTGGGTGCAATCCTTAACAATTGACATTAAAGCACCATTTAGCACGATCGTTGGCTCCGGATCAATATTGGCCATATCAACCGTTCTGCGATGATTCAATTTACAGTATAATTCAAATGAATGTAAGTAATAATGTAGTTTTAGAAAGCCAAAGCCAATCGTAAAGCTTCAGAGAGGTTCTTACCAGTTCCAATACAAGCTGGCGTGTCACGATAACAGGCTTGGAGCAGCCGAACAATTTTGGCCGGGACACCATCGTCTAGCATCGATAATCATAAACTGACACGAGAGACAGAATCGCAGTCAGCTGAGTAGTCTAGGCAAGCGGCAATACCGAGCCGCTGATAGCGATTTTGCAATTCTTGTACGGCGAAGCGTATAAATTTGGTCGATGCATCCCATTCTCGATCGAAGTCCTGTCGAAACAGACCAAATTTGCTGCTCGCTCCTTGCGAATCCTTTTGAGGATAATGATAGTAACCACGTTCGATGCAGCACATAGCAAACTGATATTACAGTATTTGACAGGTGTGCTAGTGTCAGTGTTTTCGTGAACGCGCATCACAACGGCACTCGTCCACTGGTTTGGGACGGGTTCCTCGATAGTTGACTTGTGCTGAAACATCTGAAATTCTTTCACCGTAAATTAATTATTCTGAGTATGGGACATCGAACACTGCGTCCTTTGGGTCTCTAATGAGACCGCAAGGCTGCCACTCGATAAAAAGTAGGAATTCCGATGCCCATCTCGTAACGATTTCAAAAAGTTACTTCTCCACTAACCACGCTGTTTTTAATCTGTGGTGGATTTAGGCATTTTGGTTGCACCTACTCCCATGGCAGAATGCCTACAATTTGCACGTCGGATTTGAGCATACAATTCAAATAAGTTGTTACACTTTGACACTGTTTCGAAATCATTAGTGCTGTTCGACATCTGCCGCGTAGCTGACAGTAAATTCTTTTTCGAAGCTTTTGAATCTAGGATACAATCCTAGTTTCGCAGCAATCGTCATCTTTTGAAGAGCTTTGATGATAGTAGAGGTGGTAAACGTGCTTGCTAGCTTTATCATGGGAAGTTTTCTTAAGCATTTTCTTGATAACGCTCCAGATACTCTTCAGTACGCTATTGGCTCTAGCTACATGTGGGCCAACATGAGCATAGGCGTCTCCGTAGGCATTCTGCGCTATTGTATTCGTCATCAAGGCACGGATTTTCTGACGCAATACGGGATGCTGTATGTAGAGGTTTTGGCTAGCAGATAGAACTGTGCGTCTCTTTATGAATGAATGTCTCTGCCCAGTGGGCAGTGACCTTACCTTCAATAAAAGTATGCATCGGATCCTAATTCTCTGTAGACTGTCTCAGTTAAGATTGATCATGTTCCATGTATTGGTTATACGTAGCTCGATGGATAATTTTCTTGACTCGATTGTAGGTAACATTTTTACACTTTTACTATGTTACTGTTTTTAATTTCCTTTCATTAATATGCTTTAAGTTTTCACTGTTTAAATGCGAATTGAGATGTGATAAAGCAGACACTGGGCCTCTGTATCTATGCTTTAATACTCAAAATTCCCTAATGATTTTTTTCAAGAATGTTTCTTTTTTATAAAAGTGCTTTTTTATTGAATGTCCTCGTTTTATAGGCATAACGAACTTCGAGGAGTATTCGCTGATTCAAGAGTTGGATGAGGACGAAAAAATGAAAACTCTTACAATGCGTAAATCGAAAAGTATTGCCAAAGATGCAGATAAACTGGAAAAGATGAAACAAAAATTGCACACTGACGATGATTGTAAGTTTCTGCTTATAATTGTTGTTCTTTTGCGTTCATTGTCAGCTGATCACTAAGCTATATCGAACTCTTGGCTATTATCCGAGTACAATGGTTAGCTGTCTAACGTGAAATAAATCGTAATGTGTGAGATGTCGCTTCACGTCCAAGTATTTATGTGTACATCGCTACTAACCAAGATTCGATGGCATATCGTGCAGGTTTTCCCAAAAAGAATTATAATGTGCATATGGACCCTATCCTGATCAGTTTGAATTTAATTAACTTTGGCTGCTATCATTGGTTCTTGCGCTAATCTGGCGCTGGTTGAGAAAATAAATCTCTGTTGTACAATCGAATTAAAAGAGTATGTAAAATTTGACCGAACCAGCGCAGTTAAGGGCTTGCTTCAAAAATAAATCTACAGATGTCAATTTCGCTTACTCTTTGTGGTTAATCTACGTGTGCTATGCTTCTCATACACCGTAAGTCCAATGCCTGTAAGCGTCTCAGGTTTTTCTAGCGTTTAATTCAACTGCGTGTACAAATGCACTGTAAACACGACATTTAAGACAGAGTAAAATACCCGCGTTTCTCCATAAATTGCGAGTAATGGAGAAAGGTACTCTAGCTTTGACGATACTCATACTCACCCCGTCAGACATATTGCCTTAGTTATTGATAGAGCTGCCACGGTATGTAAACATACCTACTAAGTCTTGAATTTTACTTTACTATCGCAGCGTTGGAGTGAGTGGTGAATGATTTTGTAAAAATATTTCAGATATATTGGGTGTGATTTTTATATCAAAGGACCGAAAAACCACTGCTAATCTATTACTATCGACTGAGTTAATTGCACCATTGAAGTCTAGAAAGACGTCCGTTGGGGGGGGGGCGATATAATCTTCGATGTTCGAAAACTTGCGTTAAAGTAAAAAATATTATCTATACAACCTCTATAGACGGAATCTGGCTCTTTTATCTATTATGTGATTCACGATATATATATATATATATATATATGCATGTATAAGTCTGATGGCAGGATTTCGATTATGCATCTGTAGTCAGTATAAACTCAATATTGCATCGGGTTTCAAAATGACTTTCATCCTGGAGACTGGTTTCACCCTTACTGGGAATTCTTCGAGTACTGTTCAGAATTTTCTGCGGACGTGATTTCAATCGGAGTTCCGTTGCTCTACTATACGCTGCGCCACCCTGCAGCACGATACGCACAATTTTCAGTTATATAACTTGATTTAAAGAATTGTTACCACTACACGCGCAATCAATTATTGTTTAAATTGTATTGCCTATATATGTATATGTGGCGAAAGCTGCAAACAGTTAATGTTCGTGGCTGCATAGAAATTGTGCAGCCGGCATTTCCAGTCAAGTTCAATGTATGCAAGACTGCTAGAGGTGAGAGCCGCATATCTAAATTTGATTTCCATATATAGTCAATGCGGTTTGATCCTCGATAGTCAGTTTTCCGTTGTTCTCTTGTGGTGGTCATGGAAGGTCGAAACACGTCACTGCGTTGCGGCTGGCGGTATTTTTGTTATGTTTTTCGATGACTGGTTAAATACAATGGGATTAGTGTTTACTTCAAGCTCGCAAACTTGATTTAAAGAATATAACATCTAAAGTTTTTTGTTTGCCTTCCCTTCATTTATAACCTATATGGAATCTCCTTCGACCTAAACTTCCAACTAACAGCACATTATATTTTATTATAGAACAAAATCAATGCTATCTCAGTAAGTGGTATTAATTTAAACATTTATATAATTATACGATCATTGATAGCGCGAGCTTCATATGAACACTTAGACCGTTATACTTAAAGTTGTCAGTATAAACTAAATATTTTAAAATGCTAGACCAGTTTCTTCCTTATTGTTAACCCTTCAAGTACTGTATACTGGCTGAAATGCCTTTTCTACATTAAACAGTGCTTAGTTTATGCAGATATATATATATGCATAATTGGATTGGTTTTTAAGAATTATCAGCCTCCCACAAGACCGATGATCGTGTAATTGCATAAATGTTCAGTTCCATAACTTTCGCAGGTTGCGTGCCGAATTAGGGGTGGCTAGTTGTAAGCGATGCTATATAGATTCTATCTGAAAGAAAGAATAACTAAAATAGTAAAAGTTAGTATATAATTGAGAAGCCCAGGTACCTTGAGGCAGAGTCGGACAATAGTTATAGCTACTGACTACAAAATAGGTGTATCCATATTCGAGCCTTGCCCGCTGCAAAAATGTGGCGAAAATCTGAAGAGTTGCCAAAGAGGATGAAATTGGTTTACTGGATGAATTTCAGTTCTCTGCATTATATAATTTTTAGTTGATACTGACATATGTATATATATAATCACTAATCCCATTGTAGTTTACCAGTCGTCGAACAACATACAAAAAAACTACCGCCAGTCGCATGCACTGACGCGTTTCGACCTTTCATGATCATCATCATCAGCGTACGACGGCAAACAAACTAGCGAGTTTCAAAACGCATTTCCTTTCTATGTTATAGAAAATTAGACATGTTGCTCACACCCTAATAGGTGTAAGCACATTGTTCTTCGCTAGAAATGTCAGCTGCATAATTCCTCTTCTGTCATGAATATAACGTTTCTGAAACTTTTGCCATACGCATACGATTGGAAGTATCGTCTTAAGACAACAGAAATAAAGACAAATACATATACAGCATTCTATTATGAAATCACATTTTCTTTCGGTGATAATATTTCTTACCTTAACTTTTTTTAAATTTTGCGGTTTTCTGCTTTAAAGCAACACGTAATAGTGCAGCTTTTTCAAGTCAATAGGACTTTCTAATATTAAGATTAAAATTAGTGGTTAACATTTAACCGTTAGTTGATTTTTTACATTAAATTTTAAAGTTCATTTTTCTATATGAGATTTTGCAAATCCCTTGATAAACAACATTATTTACGCTTATACCGTGTTTATTGATTTTTTATCAGAATGTATTATTTTGCAAATTTGTAGAACTAATCACATGTTTTACACGATACGGTAGCCAATTTAAACAGTGTTCCTCTGAGCAAGCTTTTGTTAGAAATTGCGGATAATTTGTAACTGATTCACTTCCATCCAGACATCTGTTGAATTCGGCATTATTTCTACTATCATTAATTAAGGGATTCGCCTATATTCGTAGGTTGCTGGTAGCCATAGAACTTTCCGTCCTTTCGGCAGCAGTTTGTCAACCCGTTAATGGTAGCATGCACTTTACAAAATCTAATGTTATACTGCCATCATGCGTTATGTGTAGACTCTGGTTCAGTTTAACTAAGTAGGAACACTTTGTGTTGATTGGGTAGTGACGGAGATAAGGCAAGCGTGTCAGATTTGGAAGGCAAGCTTCAGCTGCTGAAAGAAACTTTGGCCACTGGCGCCTTGGCAGATAGTGCTCACAAGCCTTGGTTAGTAAACTATCTCAGAGAAAGTAAATGCTAAATACCAACTATCTTCACTATAAATGGCCGCCCTCGTGGTGTTCTACAGCTCACATGTTACCTTAAATAACACGACAGTTACCGAATCTATATTGCCTATTCCGACACACAGGGTGAAAAGAGTCGCCTCTTTCTGAGCTATGCCGGGTGGGTTGACGAAATCAGGCTTCTGCAGACACCTTTGTTTTTCATTCTGCTTTTTTCGTCACTTTCCTCATAAAAATCTAAAAATAGCGCTATTTTATATGTTATTATGTTTTATGATATACGTTGCGTATCCGAAACGAGAATGCTGTATCCTTCGAACAAAACAGACCTGGTTGCACCATCCTTATTTACGAACTATTGGTTTCGAACATCTGGCACCATGGAATTTTATCAAATTGGACTGTAGGTAATCGGTATTGTCTTTGAATCACGAGGTAATGCTTGTTTTAATTGAGTTAATTCCTTTAGACATGACTTTGTTAGCAAGCTTAAAGATGCCCATTAAAAACGATACAAATAAACCTTGATCAACGTTGTCTTCTCTTTGTATCTGCATATGCTCCCAAGGTTTGCAGCACAGACGACAAAAAAGACGCTTTCTATTACGACCTAAGTTCTGCACTAAGTAGAACGAGAAGTGCAGATATTGTTTCCTTTTGTGACTAGCACGAATACTCAAATTCGGTGCTTAAGCGACGCCTAACTTTATCCAGGTGGCAGGTATATTTTAAGCTCAATGGCAACGATAACGGTTAAAGAATGTTGGATGGCTGCATTTAACATGACTACTCAAGTAGCATTTACTTCAGACGAAGTGTGCACCGTTTCGTCACGGCGTCCTCTATCTCCCGAACAAATGCGTGCTCAAATAGATAATGTAGTTATTATTTATAGATGACGTGTTGCATTCAGAATTGACCTTCGTTTTGGAACATGAATGCATGTATTCTTTGTAAACTTGCACTCACATTTTCCTGTAGGATAAATAGGAATCCGTGCTAACTGTTTCCGATGTTGAAAGTTTTAATTTGCTATAGATGAAGGGAAGATCAGCTTTGTATAATACGGATATTACTGTATGTGACATTATTGGCTCCCGCCGATTTAGTAATTTTGTCTCTGAAAGGTCTGTAGAGATTTTCGAAACTAGGCCCCAAATTCCAATTAACTCGGAAAGTAATAATACTCGTAGAGTTATTTTTAGACGCCAAATTAAGCACAGCCTATAGGCTTAAGGGAAGGAAAAAACGTTCGTATCAGGCAACCACCGATGTTTGTTCTAGCTTATTCTCGAAACAGGTATGAGAAAATTAGTCGTTCGCTAAATAATAAATACTTGCATTAGTAGTCCTGTCAATTATTATATGCTTCATTTTGATAGGTGAGCTGAAAACCTCAAGGATTAGTTTTCGCGGACAACTGCATCAGTTCTGATCCATGCAATTATTACCGTATCAAAAATGTGGAACGGTAATCTCGAACATCTATGGATTTAGATATACGATATTTAATTCTATCTCTTAAAAATCGCAAAGTTTAAATCCAATATGATCTAGATCCGACTTTGTTTAATGTTGCTGGTGACATTGTTTATGGAAAGTTGAAAATCTTTTTCGCACAATACTGAATTAGGAGACCGTGCCGGTAGCTTAGAGAAAGTCGTTCGTCATTCATATCTTCTAAAATGGCAACCGTATTTGGGCGATAGCTATCGCGATAAAAGCTTCACTCTAGTTGTATTTTTGTTATTTGCTTCAATCAATTTATAACGTCTCCAGGTTTCGTGTGAATCACGTAAAGGAGAACAAAATACCGGATTCCGATTCGGATGAGATCGAATAGATAATAATTTTACCTTTAGGCAAATTCTTGAACAGTGACATATATATCGCCATCCCACAATAGTTGTCGTTCTAGTCTTCAAGGGTGGATTGCAATTTGTATTCGATATTCCGTCGAAAATTGATATACGTTCAAAATTATACGCGCTCTCTAAACAATCACTTCTGGTCTATGACGAATTAACGCACAAATTTACTGTCAGCAATGGTGTCTTTCAGGGATGTCAACTTTCCTCATTTGTTTTTAATTTTGTAATATATGCCATTAAGAACTATTCTCCTGCATACATTCATTGTGCAGACGTCGGAGTGCCCTTCGGCGTTAGAATAGATTTGCATAAGATACTGTGTTATGGACATCCGAGTTTCTGCTCAGGCCACCTTTCATAGATTAGCAGTCATTGTTTCTTCTTTCGTTATGATATTTGCACTTTTTAAATGTAAGATATTTCTACAAGACAGCCTATAATTCTATTCATCTATGTGTCTTTAAAGTGAAATATGGACAGAGATGACAGGTTTGCATAACGTGGCAGCTCTATCAATAAATCAGGAAATATGTATGACATGTTGAGTATGAGGATCGTGAAAGCTAGAATAGTTTTCTCTAACTTTCGCATTTCATGAAGAAACGCGGATATTTCACTCTGCCATTAAGTTAGTGTTTTCAATGCATCTGTACGCGCAGTTTAATTATACGCTAGGGTGACTTGGCCCCTTAGAGTTGATGATTTGAGACGCTTGCAGAAATTTGAATACCGTTGTTTGAGAAGCATAGCGCATTTAGATTACGAACTACCTATAATGACATCGGTAGGCGTGTTTTTGGACCGTTAGACAAACAATTAAGACTCTATTATCTGCTCTAGCTTAGTCACATTTTACGTACACCTTCAATTTGATTGCACAATGAAGCTTTATTATCTCAACCGGCGCCAGGTTAGCTTAAGTATCAACGTGAGCAGAACCAGCTAGCTTTACCTACATTCAAACTGAGCAGTATTGGACGTGCTAGTCTTCCAGGATGTGGCCATGTGCGCATTATAGTTCGGGATGGGAAAACCTGTGATATGCCATTGAATCGAGCTCAGTGGTGATCTCTTTGCGCATCGCAATCTTGATTACACATAATTGCTATCACCGCTCGCGCAACCAATGTTCGTTTAATTTATTGAAGAATGCACAATGGTAAGAATTTTTCTCTGTTGATTAGTAAATACTTATATAACTCACTAGTGTGTTTGTGCACTGCATATTCTTTTGTGACCATTATTATTATGTTCGACTTCATATAAAAGTTAATTAAATAATGAAAAAATGTAATTACTTCTTTCGTAATTAGTATGTTTCTAGTGAACTTTGTCCGTGGTTTTTACAAATCAATGTTACATATGAGAAACTATTTAGATCTTGCTTATTCTGTTAATTTTTAAAAATTTTTGTTTTAAGTGAACTGGTTGTCAATGGCTAAGACGTTACGCCAACATGGTATCGAAGAGACAGATGTTCTCCTTTTGCGTCGTAAATACTTCTTTTCTGACCAAAACGTGAACGAGCGAGATCCGGTCCAGCTTAACTTACTCTTTATTCAGGTTGGCCTTGTGTCTATATTGAAATGATTTCTCTCTCTCTCTCATATATATATATAAGACGGACACCCTGCTACTTGGTGAAGTGATATTTAATAAGAGTATAATGGGAGGATTTCTTTATATACACACGACATGATGTCTGTATTATAATGACAGATCTGAGATCGAAAACAATACACAAAGGCATCCACCCGAACGAATGACTGGCCAATAACTATATGTTGTTAAATTATTGAGGCCTGCAAGACGCGGCCTTAATTGTACAGGTAATTAGTATGAAAATTGAACCCAATTAAAGTATGTTTGGAAGATTTTGTTATTTGCATGTTGTTGATATATACTAGACGTTGCATAAGATCGACAATTAATTTGATATACTCTGGTTTCGTCTTTATTGTAAATT
Source organism: Eudiplozoon nipponicum (assembly GCA_029291075.1). Taxonomy (NCBI): domain Eukaryota; kingdom Metazoa; phylum Platyhelminthes; class Monogenea; order Mazocraeidea; family Diplozoidae; genus Eudiplozoon; species Eudiplozoon nipponicum. Next base: position 4,215 of record JAQBSW010005829.1, on the reverse strand, counting down.
CATCTATTAGTGGCAGGAATTACCGTGACAAAGAATTGAACCAAAGTTCATTGAGTTCGGTCTCTTTACTCATTACGTACACTAAAAAACGGCAATTTGCAGGCTACTTTTTTATTTTTCTTCGGCCAGACTTGTCTTCAAATGGGCCTTTTCTGTATCACGCAATCAAAAGTTCCAACTATCTATCTCGGATCGGTCGTTATCGGACGGACATAATTCCCACATGCATATAATCAAATCCTGTATTTGTAATTCACTGCAATATGACTTCTCCCGGTGGCACGGTATTTATGTTATGATAATGGATAGGAATGGGGAGTTTAAACTTTAGGTTGGAAACAATATTGAAGAGTGTCGACCCGAAAGAAAGATTTATCAAAAACCATAAGTTTGTATACATAACCGGCAGCGTAGAGACCTCTAAATGCACCCTGGTTAAAACCATGTTCGCGTCAATTCCGACAATTTGTTGATGAATGCATAATGTGGACGAAACCGGCGTAGATTCAAATGAAATTCACCAAATATACCTATTTCTTTCTGATTTGAGACCCAGCTCTTGTTATAATGAGTGCGGCTTGGTTTTTACCACATCCAATATGACACTGAAGCCGTACATTGTAATGCATTTTCATATATATATATATATATATATATATATATATATATATATATATATATATATATCACCCTCTGTATTTTGGCTACAGTTTCTTAGTAACCGATTTCGGCATAATGTTTCAATTAGCCATTTTCGATCTGTCATTATAAGACGGACACTAAATCGTTCGTGGAAATGATATTGAATTAAAGTATAATGATACAAATGGGTTATATATACAATTATGTATTAGGTGTTGCGAACCTAGAAACAAATTAGTTCAGTTGTGACCAGAAGAATAAACCAAAGACAGCATGAACGGAAAGTTTAATCTCATGCACATTCGTTTCGTGCTAACTGGCGACTAGGACGTACCGTCCTATTATCCCACATTCTTGACCAAAATATATAGTGGTTAAAGGGCGTAATACCAGCTCCTACTGATGAGTCGCCAGTAAGCACGAAACGAATGTGCATGAGATTATACTTTCCGTTCTTGCTGTCTTTGGTTTATCCTTCTGGTCACAACTGCACTAATTTGTTACTAGGTTCGCAACACCTAATACATGCATATATATTAGTTCTCCGCAAAAAAACAGTATTTAACTGGGTTATATATAGTCTGTGTTGTCTAAGCATTTCATAAGACGAAAATAAAATTCGTTAACTGGAAGAATGAAATCAAAATTTACATAAATTTGTTTAATATAGCAATAGTATAATTATCACAGACATAATATTTTCTTAAAAGTTTGCGTGTGTGTGAAAAATTTCATTCTCCAATAACGAATAATAGAAATTTGATCAAGACAGCTGCATACAGTTATGCATACGTTTTCTTGGAACCATGTAAAGGTATGTGCATAACTAATAAAATGGTGTTACCTTCGAGCCTTTTTGTTTAACTGATGATGATAAATTGTGCTTGGCTTGGCCAGAATTGGCTTTTATTGCTCATTCCATGCTGATATTTTTGAGTGATGTATGAACTGTACAGTCAAAATTCATTATTTGCTATTTATTCTAGAAAAAATAATAAACTTTGTTCGAAAATAAATGAGTAATTTGTATAAATTTCACCCTACTTACCTCTGACAGAGGTTTTTGTCAGTGTTGCTTGGTGTAGTTTAAGCTTAATGACCTATTTTATTTGTTTTGATTTGGCGCTTTGCTTTTCTCTTGAATTATTTAGTTGAAGGAAGCAATTCTTCAGGGCACACATCCGATTTCCATGGAAACAGCTATTGAATTGGCAGGACTTCAGGCACAGGCAGAGGCACGGAATATCACGCCAGATAAGACAAGCACTAAACTGACAAGCATCAAGTGAGTTTTATCATATGTAATTTGCATTTCTTTATACCAAAATGAAATGGAGGATGGCTGACTATAACTGCGAAAAGGTAAACAGCTCTGTAAATCGATGTTATTGCTCGGCGCAGTGGAAGGCATAGCCAGCTGCACTTCTGGAGTCATTACGCAAGAGCAAAATTTTCGAGTCAACCAGGTCTATTCGGGCACTTCTGTATTTACAATGATATTTGAACCCGGATATGTAAAGCTGATTGCGTTGGTTGAGGCACTACATGAATAGGACGTTTCTGGCTCCTGCTTAAATGGCTTCCGAGGCAACTCAGTTGAGTGGCGACTATTGTGGAGGACGTAGGCCGCCGATCTCATGGTTGGATGCTAATGTTCGTGATCCCTGCCAGTATATCACACTGTGCCGTTCTCACACCAACCAAGGGACGCTTAAATTAACAACGATCTAAGTGAGTCGAGTGGAAAAAAGTGTCCACAGTAGAGGCCTGGTTAATACTGCCTCGTTTGCATAATAAAAAAGTACATCCAAACCCTAGTCCAGAGTATTCAATCAGAAGAAGAAGGCTAAACATTAATTTTCATGGTGCTAGGAAATTGCCATGGTTATGCAAGTGCACGAACTAATTGTTTTTGTTCAGTTACTATCCTTGTTTTTCAGTGTTTTTGCATACTGTTTTTATCATATTTTTCGGTAACTTAGCAATAGTAAGCAGGAACAAAACTAGACTAGAATTAGAGACTCGCCTATTGAAGCCAATTTTATAGCGTGAACAATCATTCAGACTAAAATTTCTTGTAGTATGAACCCCTCGAAAAACTTCCAACCTTTCTTTTAGTGTGATCAGCAAACTATTTGTGCTTCAGTAAATTTCAGAGCTAAATCCTTTCACTGATTTAGTGTTAATTATGAAGTAAATCGTGTAAAGTATTCATAACCCTTCTACTGTAGATATAAGTTGTTATTGCATGGGAACTGTGGTTATTTAAACTTTGAGACTGGAAATAAATGGAATATTACATCGTTTCCTGTTTGCATTGTAAGTACGGTGCGTATGTATATAGCTCGCTATTTTATATGCCCTGCCGGAAGTTTAGACGCATATACTAAGCAATATGTATTTGTGTGTGTTGTAAAAGTAATGATTTCAATCGTGTATGCTGAAGTGAGATAAACGCTCATCCCACTCCTACCATCAGTCGAAAAATATGGATAAATTACAGGCATTTACACCCTCGCATAATTCACTTCGTCTCAAGTATAACGTTTACGAACCTACTCTATTTTTGCATTGTGGTTTGATCTTCCGTATACAGTTTGCCATCGTGCTCTGATAACCATGGTAGGTGGAAACGCAACAGTAAATTAAACTGACGGTATCTTTTCTTAATAAATAAAATAAGTTGGTGTTTATCTCAATTTCACAAATTTAAATATTGGTTTTCGGTATTGGCACAAGAAATGATTGCCTAATTCAATAACATATGAACGTGGTGGAGGCTGTCTAGACTAATGAAATTGGTTCTTATCTCAAAGCTGCAAATATGATATAAATATAACTATAATCAAATTTGCGATCTTGATATAAACACTTAACCCATTAAGTGCATACATTTATTAGTATAAACTTATAATTGTTTAGTATAGAATAGACAGAGTGGTTCAGTGGTTAGTTCACCAGGTTCCAAAGCAAACGTGACAGGTTAGAGTCCTGTCCGCGAAAAATTCTGACCAGTACGAAATGAGTTCCCAATAAGGACAAAACCGGTCTACTGGATGGATTACCTGATCTGCGTTTTGACTAACGCAGCTTTCATTGTTCCAGTAATTTTCTTTTTCTATGATATTTCGATCTTCCTTACCGAAGATCTTCATCAGATGCATTTCACGAAACAAATGAAGCAAGCGCTTGCTTCATTTGTTTCGTGAAATGCATTTGATGAAGATCTTCGGTAAGGAAGATCGAAATATCATAGAAAAAGAAAATTACTGGAACAATGAAAGCTGCGTTAGTCAAAACGCAGACCAGGTAATAACAATTATTCCAGTTCCGCATCAAGGAAACTCTTTCAAGAAACATTTAACATATTACTGGATGGATTGTTTTTACTACACTATACAATTCTTAGTTTCAACTGACAAATGTATGTACTTAATGGGTCAGGTGTTTATATCAAGATCGAAAAATTGATTATAATTTTTAACACCGCCAACGCAACCAATATTATTTTAATTATTAAATGTTCATTTCAATAATGATTTAAAAGCAATACGTAACTGAACGAAGTACAAC
>JAQBSW010005828.1:0-53911 GCA_029291075.1 Eudiplozoon nipponicum | reverse complement strand
TACGGTGACAGAAGTTTCCAAACAATGTGAGCGTTTAACACTGCAATCCACACTGGCGCTGTTACCATGTGGAAATGATAAATTTGCGCAACAAGGTGAAACGATCAACTACACTGGGAAAAATAGCACTTGTATATGTAACAGTGAACAATGCGCACAAATGGTTAATTCTCAAGCCATCAAAACAATAATGACCAGATCTCAGACATCACTTTGCAATACTGCGAGAATGACCTTTACATGCAAACACGCATACACACAAACACAAACGCATACACACTCACCAACTAGCCAAAACAAGAAACAGAAGTAAAAACGAGTCAGATTTGTTACCACTAGCATAATCAATTGAAAACCCAAAATGTATAAATATGTATGATTGTATAAGAGATGATTAGTATTCACGAAATAAATGGCCTTTATCCACTTTGTTATTAATGTGTTCTGTATTCCTAATTATAAATATATATATATATATATATATATATATATATATATATATATATATATATATATATTACCCATCAAAATGTTTAAGCGAAATGAATTGCAACAAGCTCTATATTATGTTTAAGAGAACATGTTATCCAACTTCTCTCTAATCGGCCGATACCCTTTGAAAGGAAATAAATCACATTACACGAAATATGTCCAGCTATTAATAGGATCAAATGACGTTATTTCTTTATGTGCATATACAAAGATTGAAATCAATCTATGGCGTGGTTCCTACAGGAATGTCAACTATAAATTTTTTATTTGCAATCTCTCACGATGTGTCTTCGTGGCACTATAACAAAATCGTATTTGAAAGGATTGGTATTATGACATTAATATTGGGTTAAAAACAAAAAAATCGTTTGACAATTTTTTGCGCATTCGTTAGGAAGTTGTCACTTTTGTAATGATAAAACATTAAAAAAATTACTTTTGAATGATGTCTATAGCGCAAGACGTCTTCCTGTTCCTTCATTTGCCATCTTAATTGCAAATATCTCGCATCAGGACAGTGCGTATTTTATCAATTCAGAGGTATTGGCTTCTTAAATCTACTTGTAATGAAAATTTTCGAAATGTATTTAATGTCAAGAGAAGTTAAGTTATGCATATGAATTGTTGTTTTTTTCGAATAATCAATAGGATCGAGAAGAACACTTACCTTGATAAAACACATATCTTGGGGCAATCCTAATTTGGGTTAAATTCTAGTTCCTCCGCGATAGTATCATATGATCTATCGAATAAATTTACTATTTACATTTAGAATGTAGTATAAAACGTATAGAAATTTTTTAAACCGAGCTTGTTACGTATAGCACTGATTAAGAGAGAAATGTTACAAATGCTTATAAGGAAAAATACAGTTCTCGTGGTGTGGATAAAACATTCAGGAGTTATCTTCGTTCGAAATGAGCATATCTGATCTAAGTTCTCGGAATGCGCATATCACATTTTTCGTTAACTTGAATAAATTTGAAATATGCAACACCATTTATCGTGAAACGTATGAAATAGAAAAAACATTCAAATTGAGAACGCATCGAATTTGCAATAAAAAGATCTGTTTTATTTTCAGTAAATTTCGTATTGTTCCGACGCAAAGGCGAAAATCATAAAATACACACATCATAGCGCAATTTTTATTTCACAAAATTTTTTAAATCAAGTTATCGACCTTGAAGCAAACACCAGTTCCATTGCATTTAACCAGTCGTCGAAAAACATAACAAAACTACCGCCAGTCGCAACTAGTGGTATTAAAGTATAATTAAAGAATTGTTACCCCCACCCGCGCAATCAATTATTGTTTAATTTTATTTCACAAATTTGTGTCATTTGACCGCTTTTATCTTTATTGTTAAAAGATGAAGTATCATGTAGAATTTTGCCGCGGTCAGAGTTCAAACCGAAGCACAATACCGAATAGTACTTGTAGAGTTCCCAATAAAGAAGAAACCGGTCTACTGGATAAATTTCATAGGCTATTTCATACAGTGCTTATTTTATACAGACAATTACAGGTTTTTTGGAATTGGCGAAATAATATTTTATTGTTGCCGTAACTCTTCAAAAAGTTAATAATTTTATCATTTTTATATTTATCCTGTATATTTCAGGGTCAATTATATACGGCATATGTTACGATGTGAGTAAAATTTTTATATATAGAAAAATGCATTACAGTTATCGCCTTAAATTAAAAATATGTGTAAACGATAAATTGTCCACCGATCGTAATTACATAGACTAATTTATATTTTCTATATAAAGGAAATTTTCATGAAAAGTTTAGAGTACTCATTATTTATCCTCAATTGTATTTTATAATTTTTCCAGATTTTGACTTTAACATCATGCTTGTAATATTCCTTGGTTATTCGGTTACTAATAATCACTTTTAATATATTCCCATTTAAACAAATAATGAGCGAATGACATAAAACAGAATGTAAATTGATAGTTCGAAGCATAAAGAAGAATTGAGGTGTTATTCGGCTTCACAAAATTTTTTATCACTTAATTAATGCTGGCAAGTTACGGTGGGATATTTGAATCGACGTGTCCATTTAAACAAATTTTCCATGAAATAATATTTAGATAACATTTAAAGATACACCCGTTGAAATCAAACATATTTATCAAAAGTTCTTTAGCTGAATCGTCCTTATAGTGTGTTATCTACACATGAGTTTAAGTTTCTGCACGCAGCTAACCTGTTAGTTTACTTTATTCAATACCTTTCGCAGAATGACGAGTTTAAAATTAAAATTAGTAAGTGCTTCAAGATTTATAAGGATTTGGAGCGCATGGATACATAAATGTGTCCGTGTTTTTGGACAACTTCCTACAATACTTCAAGTCTCTAATTATGTTTTTTTTAATTTAATCACTCTTGAAAGTTAAATTCCTCTTGACTAATTAAATTCGCTTTACATGACGCAACATTTGCTTCCATTATTCAATTGCACAAAGTATTTTATTTTTTAATCAATTATTATTTAAAAAAGTCAAATATGAAAGATTTGCATTAACACTGATAAAACGCAGTCGGTTCTTTATCTTTCCGTTTTTCTAAACCGATAATTTTCCTATTATTTGTTTAATTTGTTATAAGTGATAATAGATCTGCACTTCTGCATATAAAATATCTTGTAATAAGGAAATTTTTCTTAATAATCCTTTCAAAACAATTAGGGAACTATATTAAAATGTCATTCAACATTAGATAATCATTTAAATTAGGAACAAATTTGTTAACAAATCAACAAGTAATTTTGACCATAAAATAAATACATCTAAATATGATCAACCATTTAATTAATCCATCGTTTAAACAGGCTAGTCATTTGGCAAATTTATGTTCCAGAACACTTGAATAGTTTTATAAAATGGTGTAGCCCACAATTAAATTTTAGTAAATCAATTTAAACAATATATTAATTAAAATTAGTGAAAACAGAAATATAATTCAGAATTCACGGTAACATGTAATTTACTGGATATGAACTTGAACTAAGCTTATTATCAACAAAATCACTTATCACATTGCTCCAGTGTCCTGCAGTCTGTAACCTGGGTTGCTTTCAGTAAAATTGCACTCGTTACTTTTATTTTTCTCCGATTTTAACGAAACCTAAAGTATTTAATACGTATATAAATATACAGATTTTGCCTAGTCGTTTTACATTTTTAATTTTTAAAAATCGAACTATTTTGCATAATTTATTAATATAGATTAATTTGATAAATTTATTATTGGAATTAATGTAGTCTAAATAGAAAATACGATTAAATAAATATTATTTAAACCAAGGTTGCGATCTTGATATAAACACCTGCCCGTTATGTACATGCATTTGTCAGAACCAACTAAGCGTCGTATAATGCAGAAAAGGCAAGACCGGTTTCATCCTTATTTGGAATTCATGACGCACGGTCCAGAATTTTCCGCGGACTGAAAATTGTGTAGTGTAGGGCAAGCCCTGTCCGTGCAAAATTCGGGACAGTACGTGATGAGATACCAGTAAGAATGAAACCAGTCTACTGGATGAATTGCCTTTACTACACTATACGATGCTTAGATTATACTGACAAATGTTTGTATATTATGAGAAAGGTGTTTATATCAAGATCGAAACCTTAATTTAAATATTAATTATTACCGCCAGAGTGACGAATGTTCATTTGAATAAATAAATAGTCAAGAACTATATTTGTATTAGCCATAAATGTTTAATTTGAAGATTCGCAATGAAATATAGTTTCGTATCGGGCTTGGAAATTACAATCGTGATGACAGTTCACAAAAATATGATTTTTTTATGCATTTCTGAACAACGTCTCTTTAATGCAATATTCTGAAAATAAGACACCGTTCTTAAACGCCTAGCCTTAATTTAAAATCACTTGCAATTTGTTGGCATGTCGCATGTTTCTTAATTCAAGATATTTTTAGTTATATACGTAGGTGCAACAATAAATATACTTCACACACGCAGACTTGGTGTGGTCACTGCCAGGTGCGAACTTTATCTTCTATAACATTTGCCAAAATGTGACAGCCGACGTGTAAAATACCAATGTCAAATAACTCTAAATACAAATTGCAGTGGAATTAATGTCTTTGTGCCGCCAAGGTCGGGCACGTCCAAGTGTAAACATAATCTACATGCACAGTGTATATGGAATTGTTTATCGAAGTTGACATCCCAAACTGTTCAGTTGAAGCATTTATACACACGTCGTGAAGTTATTCGGTCTCAACATAAATGTCCTCACATCTGATTCTGGCGTTTATTTCAAAAAAATTACGGACTATATAAACGTTGCCGTATAAGACAATGCATAGAAATATGCTCAGGTTCTGTAGCAACACCACAATTAATATAATTTGCGAGTGGACACTGCAGCTAAAACTGCATAGATCACTTAAGTTCCTTGGCTTTCCGATTAACGAATAAAATAATAATATTGACATTAGTTTGTGATAGTCGTGGTATAAAATGCACAAATTAAATTATTAAGAATCAGGGAGCCCGACTTGCTTCTCCTAACAGGACATCGCACAACAGAACGCACCAGACACAAACAACAAACGATCATTAATAATATAAATTTAAACACCGAATGCCTAAAATAGTATTCACTTATTATTTTCCATATAAAATTTGTTTAATCAACCAACGGCAATTCAAAATCCGAATAAATTTTAAATTTATTTTCATGTAGGGCGTTCCTGACTCCAGTACTAGATAAAGGAAATTGGGTGGTGGATGGAATCAGAAATAAATCGGCTGCGAAATATATAAGCGTTAACTTGAAATGCTTTCTTTCACTTATATGCGTTGTTGGCTATTTAAATTCATGTTGTTTAAGTATACAACGGTTTTTATCCGACTAAGCACATTTTTGCAACTATTATTATTATGTCATTAGGTTTATACGTATCAATATATGTTGTCTCGTTCGAAACTGATTGGAGTATTACGTACTTAATCCTAATTAATCTGCATACAATCAGATCAACAAATACGCAATGCCCAATTACGCAATATCATTATAATATCTTATTCCATTTCAAGAAGAAGTATTTGATGAAATATTAATAGCGTGCCGTCCGCGTTTTCTTATGGAAGACTGATCTACATAATGTACTATCATTTCTACATTTTTGCAACAAATAAAAAAGCTTGAGTATTTTATTTTACGTTTTCACCCACAAGTTGTCTTCTCTGAAGTTATTTAAAAAATTATTAAGCAATTATTCAACATTTGCACGGCTTCCATGGATCAGAAGAATAGTATCAACGTTATGATTTCATGATTTCACTTCACAAAAGTTCCGAGTTCTTTTGTTCCTATATGCACAAAAACATATCGGGAAGGATTTGGAGCCACACCAAAACACTCTCTTAGACCATATTTTTGTGTCGATATATTTAACAAATGAAAATTAGATAAATATCTGCAGGTGGCAATTAATTTCATCTTTCTATCTGCGTTTTGCAAAGTTTAATGTTTTTAAAATTTTCCTCGCCATACTGACACAATGTGTCAGTATTATTAAAACGGTATTAGTAAATAATTAGAATCTGATCTCAAACAAGTGTGCTCTTACCGGCTTTTATGGGTTAGATGACCATTTTGTCATTCTATGCATTGGCTTCTTTATTATAGAAACAATGGTTTGTAAATGAATGCTGAACTTGTGCGTCTTTGGTGAAACATGAAATCCTGGTGTACATGCTCCACGTAGTCTCATTTGTTTGCGTTCAGCTTGCGTGATCGTGTAATTTTTTCACAAGACAAAAGATAATTTTTAGTCGTCATGATGCACGTTCTGCATGTTTCTAAGATGATTAACCTTATTTATGATCAGCAGTATGAAATTAACACCAGGAGTGATGTTGAGACAAACGCCGTAATTGAATTTTTGTCTGATATCCGGCCCGCAAAAAACGAAGTGTCATTCGTATTTAAAACCAAGAAATGATACATATTGGCAAACAGCCACCTAGATTTTCTAGAATAAAACAATCAATGATTTCTCGGTTGATAAAAAAAATATTTAAATCTAGTTTGAGTGTGAAATAAACACCAATCTCATTGTAATAGATCGTTATAATTTGAAATTTTTGTACTAAGAATAAGTGCCATACGGGAGACTGCATCGCCTTTAAGTTGAAGCAGCATTAACACGCACATTTAATGAAGCTGAACTACGAGTTTTATTTAGGTTAAAACACTTGCCTTTACCAGTAATCAAAGAGAAACAGCTGTTAATGCCGATATCAAATATTATTTACCAATATGCATGCGCAAGTTATCGATCAACCTTACGTAGGCTGATCGACCAGACGGTTAATTACTCGAATGAGAGAACATTGCAACTTAAACGCCTGTTTTAAATCAAATGGTGAATACACGTCTGCAATTGCGCAACACATCATCGAAACATCGCACGTATGTTCTCCAGACGTAGCATTCAAAGTAATTACTAAATGCAATAACAAAAGGGAGCTAGCCACATACGAAGCCTTATGGATAAACAAATTGCAGCCGGATTTATGCAAGCAGAAGAAGCATGTTCAGGCATTGAGCTTGAACTGGATGTGACGCACGCAATTGGTTGGCACACTCTCTCCATTTTTACATATTTCTATCTTGTTTTGCTTTCCAATTTATATATAAAGATATGTTCATTAGTAGATACTTGAGGAGATAATGAGAAAGAAATGTTTCTTGTATCTGATAAAATTTCTTTTTGTTTTTGCACCTAGGAAGGGTACAATGCAATTTATGAAAGCTCGCATTTCCAAAAGAATATATTTATATATATATATTATATATATATATATATATATATATATATATATATATGTATGTAGTATATCAACTTTTTTCGAAGCAGGTGAAGCTCTAATAAAATGTTATTAGGTAAACAAATCCTGCATATCCATGTGTCAAAATTCATTATAAGTTCTTTCTGTAAACACTTGGTAAACTAATCGAATAATGGATATATTTCTCAGTCGGATTTGATTTCGTATGAAACAACCTTGAGTTGGTACCTTCTCCATCTCACGTTATTTCCGCATTTAGAAATGATAGATATTCGTAGTGTTCATCTTTTAGCGTGACTTGGATTGCTTGGTTGTCCTTTTTTATGTGATGTAACAATGCATTTGTATCTTCATTCTTTCTAATGACCATGAAAGTATCGTGAACGTGGCGTACCTAAGTATTGACTCGAATGATTTACGGTTTTTATCCAATTGCTTATAAATTATGCATACATATATTTGCTAAGAACGGTCCAAAAAGTCTATCAATTCCGATGCTATTAATTTGTACGTAAAAGACTCCTTAGAATAAACATTTTATGTTAGCAGTTCATAATAAAGTAAGTTACCAGAATTAATCCAATTCTGTAAGGTGAATCTGTAGTTAGAGTGTCAGATTCCGAAGCAGATTTGCCCAGATTCGAGCCCTGTCCGCGGCAAATTGTGCACAGTTCGTTATGAGTTCCCAGTAAGGCCGAACCGGTCTACTGAATGAATTACGTTTTCCACACTATAAAAGACTTGTTTTTTATGACAAATGTATGCACAAAATGGGTCAGGTGTTTACATCAAGATCGCAACCTTGATTCAATCTAATTGTTATCACCGCTCGTGCAACCAATGTTCGTTTAATTTAAAGCTATCCTGAAAACTGACGTATCATTTCTGCGTTCAGCTACGGGATTCTTAATCCGGAATAATACTCCGTCTGTCGGCAAGGCCCAGCGAGTGATTAACCTTTAGATATGCGGATTCGAGAGGAAGAAGGCTATATTGCCGTTGAATTCTTTGCTGAAGCTTGGGCATCTCCCTCATAATACCAGGTCGGTGTTTGAACCTACTGGTTTCAGCATTTCCCACACTCTGCAAAAGTGAATTTATTTCGATTTCACTGCTTACCTTCGACTGCAAGTCAACTCGTTTTTTTGAATCTTCATTACTTTCGAATATAGGTCTTAGCGTAGTCTCGCAGCTGTACCACTTCGCGTTCAACGTTTAGATTTGTCGTAAAGAATTTGTGACATAGCTTGACTATAGACATTAGCATTCATTATCACTATACCTGTCTGTTTGTCTGACTTCATGAGTCTGATTTGCTCTAGCTCATTTAGTTCCGCCAGATGCTTTCTATATATATATATATATATATATATATATATATATATATATATATTAGTATATGCATGGGATTTATTAACTAAATGGATGTCGTCAAATACCGAATTCAATATTGCGACAGGTAGCAAAGGCAATTCATTCATTAGTAAGTTTTCGTCCTTTAATGGGCGCTTTTACACGTGCAGGTCCAGAATGTTGACGACGAATAGATCTCGGTCCTCACTGAACTCGATAAATGCTTCGATGTCTGTAACTCTATCCAGAGCACCACCCGTGCCGCAGCGAGTGAAATTATATGCAATGATTGTTAATGGCTCAGAATTAGAGATATTTATTTAATTAGTAATTGAGGTTATTATTTTATTATAAATATATACCAAGAAGTATATATTATTTTTTAAATAAGTGTGGACATAAGTTAACAATTGCACTTCTTTAAATAAACCAGGCATTTTCCTTATGGAGAAAATTAACAGTATTTGCAATTCCATTTCTGTTCGGAATCTATCAGAAGTTGAATTGGTTCAGAGCCACTCATTTCGTCCACTATAACACGAAATGCCTGTTATTCTCTCCAGAAACAAATATATAACAACATCGTTCTAAAAGGCATTATTCAATACGGAAGGTCAGTAGCCTTAACTTAAACGCAATTCCTCAAATGATCTAGATTAATTTGTGAAGAAATTGTATATAACTAAATGAGGATATCTACCTATGAAATTTGGAAAGAAAGTCTAAAAGTATATTAATTTAATGTGGCAAAATTTACTTGAGTCTATTCATATAGAAATGGCATCATTAACTTTAATTATATGTCTTGTTAGCATAAATGTAACATAGAATAATAAATAAAAGTCAATTAATCTATTAGATTTTGGCTTCTATCATAAAAAGTAATTCATTTGTAGCAGACGGAACAATTGCGGGCAGACACATTAGGTTCGCAAAGTATTATTAAATATTAAAATATATATTGGTATAAACTTTATGGAAAGGCGGAGTAAATGACAAAAAGTCCATTAAAGATAATTATATAAATACAAGAAGTTAAAATTGCAATATGTAAAGATGAATCAAAACTTTAATTTATATGACAAACGATGCAGTATTTGCCCAATTAGCGTTTTAATTGATATTTTTAATAATTCAGATGTATGATTAGCTAATACCACAGTGACATTTATTTAAAAAATGCATTTAGTACATAGTTTTTGAAGGTTTACGTAAAAAGCATGAGTTTAAAATCTCGACGGCAACAAAAACCCGAGATTTTCCGAACGAAAGTTTTTGTGGTTAAAATTAATATAACAATCATTAAAAATGAAAAATCAAGTGAGTGCTAGAACAATGCAGCATGAAGAATAGCATATTTTAAGGCAATTCTGAACAAAATTATACTTAACCAACAATATTAAAACAGCTTCTGTTACCCGTTTTTCAATGAACAGAGAACTGTTAAAGAAAAATGGATTATCATAGTGCAAACTGAGTTTTCAATAAATAAGCTAACCGCCAATTGCTTAGGTATGCATTGTGATAACTAAGATAATGTTATCGCAATAAATAATTAATTCATGGAAAAAAATCCCGTGGGAAAAATGAAGAAAAATTTTTGTCCAACAATATGTATTTGCTTCGCTTATTATTCATCATTGTAAAGGAACTATTTCATTTATAATTTAAACAGAAAAATACGGTATGTTGTCGAGCAAAATGCGATAGTGATAAATAGGATAGCACCAGTTTATAGCTGCGCATTAGAATAAAATTGTTCATTTTTAAAATCTGTTAATGCATTTTTTTCATACATAAGCAAATATGAAATCTGGTAAATCATTTTTGTTGCCAAATTATGTTTAACTTACATTAAGTAAATACTGTAAAATCAATTTCGTATCAATTTTCAGTTAAGTTCCCGAACAAATGTGGAGTAATTAGTGCCCTATACTGCAATTGATAGGCTCGTATATATATATATATATATATATATATATATATATATATATATATATATATATATAATGAGTTGTCTTTAAAGTCGCATTTTCTAAAACCCTATATGTAGTTAACTGCATTACTGCTTGAATGCACATACATATATGAGATTGTACCGTAAAATTTTCTCACATTTCGTGACAAAATATATGGTGGATATAGGGCGTAGTACGGGATCCTACTTAGTGCGCAATACCCAATACACAATTGCAGATATATTAGTTCTCCACAACAAAAATTAGAAAATTATTTAATAAGTCTTTTAAAAATTTATGAATGATATAATACGCTATGAAACGACTTACTTAACGTTAAGTGAAGAATTCTCTGTGATCAACAGTTTTGCTCGTGTATATGCATAAACAAATGTTCATAAAATCATGAAATACTAACAAATAGATATTTATTATGTCGGAGAACCAATATATAAGAAATTATGTATTAGGTGTTGTGCATCTAGTAACAAATTATTTCAATTATTACAGAAAGGATGAACTTAAGACAACATGAACCAGATTATACTTTTCGTTCGAGCTGTCTTTGGTTTATCCTTTTGGTCATAATTGAAATAATTTGTTACTAGGTGCGCAACACCTAATACATAATTAAATCATGATAGACTATTCTTATTTATAAATTTTAAATTTAGTATTATTTCTGAAGCGTCGGTGCATTCCTCATTTGAAAATTATTTATCAAGTATCACGTGTTTCTGTCGATTGCATAATTTTTTAAGGATTTAAGGCAGAATATTCAGAGTTATTTCTAACTATATTTTTTCAGATTTATCTTTTTCTGTTTATTTAAATGAAGTCTACCAATAAAATTTATTTCAATGTAGACCTTATTCTTCGTATATAAAAACTAATTTAGAAATCAATTACTTTAACTAGAGTAATACTGATACAAATTAAACTTGAGGAAGATAGTTCTCCGAAGATTACGATACGCATCGTTTTGACATTTAAATCCGCTAACGATTGGCAACTATCTTTTTGGGCTCCGAATTATGATTGATTCTGTGGGCTCTTATAAAATTTCGAGATATAATACATTAAGAAGTTAGCTTATAAGTTGAAAAATTGTCATCTTTTTATAAATTTTGATATGATAACATTCATTGAAATATTTCTTAAATGAAGCGTACTGACAGAGCTGGAAGTATATCAACTCAAATTAAAATGTAAAACTGATCTTTGTCGTACCATTGGTCTGTACATGAATGATTCTATATTCTCAATATCGAGACCTTACTTTAAACGTTATTGATGCATAAACAGGCCTAAGACTCCGTTTAATTTATTTAGTCCAATTTTCTTCATGATAAATATCAATTATTTAAAAGCGTAGCATATTAAGTAGACATTTGAAATTTAACTATGAAAACATGTCGGATTTTGCTTATTTTATTAGTAACAGGCAATATTTCATTAAAACTTTGCGTTGGGATAAATTTGCTTGAAAGAAAAATGCATTCCTTTAGACTTGAGGCTTAAAAAATTTGCAAAATTCGAATTCGGTATTGAATATTTCCGAATTAGATGCTTTTTGAATCTAATAAATAATTCTTTTTGGCAGATGATTCCACATTGTTGCTAAGACATACATTTATTAGCGAAAATTAAAGAGTTATAATTATACTAATTAAAATTGAAAATATATAAGCCGAGAAAAATGTCTTATTAATGAATAAGAATTGATTGTAACATTGTGAAAAAAATAGATCTGTTATTTATGATATCACAGTCTCGCTTACTTGCGTGATAGATTATTTGAAATTAAGATTTTAATTCTCACGATGAACAAGAAAGAAGTTGTTACTCGTACTTCATAAAAGACCTTTTTCCTTTGGCCATGTAAAACATTAATGACAAATGAAATGGTATTTGATTTGGAAAAACTACCGTTCAGACTTATTTTGCATTTTTGACATAAATGATAATTATTCTGTGAAATTTTAATTTGTATTAAAATTTCTGTATTGATACGAATTCCTATGCAACTCATAAATTATAGCCAAAAACTGCTGACTACGATGTATTCTCGAATGAAAGGTGCGAATTAAGAGGGCTTTACACAGTTGGAGCGCACAATTTCACACGTAAGTTAAGTGGAAAAATCGATTTATCAGATATTGATAATTTTGCAAAATTATAATGAATAAATAACAAACCATAATAGTTAAAATCGATATTTTAGAAGTTTTACTCATGCTTGAGGTAGCCTTCTCTTATATGGGATTAAGAAAATTGGATTTTGGGAAGTTATTTTAGGAGACAATGATTTTGATAATTACTTTTTTGTTAGCTTTTCCTAAATGTTGAGCCAATATCGCATCTCTGTAGATCATAACTTCCAATGAGTCACTCCCATTTTGCTATTGTGGAACAGACAACACGCTACTTGGGGAAATTTTTTAAATTGAACATTTATGTAGTTAAATTAAAATTGGTTGCGCGGACAGATATAACAATTATACACACACACACACACACACATACATATATATATATATATATATATATATATATATATATATATATATATATATAATTTATGGACCTTGGTGTATTTAGTCGTGCAATGCGATCACCATATTTAAATTATTCATATGTTTTTCGTGGGTAGTAGATTTACACTATCAGTTCCGTAAAGAACCGTTTGATTGCAACTTCCAAGTACGCATTGAGTTATACTTCGAGGTGGCTGGGAGCTGATTCGTCCTTTTACTCCAAAGGCTTCCGCATCATTTTTACTAACCACTGGAAATGAAATCTACTACCAACGACAGAAAACCGGGGATAGAATTAGCCATTTACCTGATTATGGGGTTGCGATCCGATTTGTTTGCATTCGCTGTCTACCTGATTTTTTCTCCAGAATTTTCGATCTCCAGATATGGAGATCTTTCTCAATGGAACGCACATCACCTACTAAGTTGACAATCAATATGTCAAGTTTAAATATTATCAACTTAGTAGGTGATGTGTGTTCCATTGAAAAAGATCTTCATATCCGGAGATCGAAAATTCTTGAGAAAAAATCGGGAAGACAGCGGATGCAAACAAAGCGGATCGCAACCCGATAGTCAAGTAAATGATCTACTCCCTGTCGCAAAACATGTTTCTTTTAAACCTAATTTAGATAGAATTAGCCAGTGAGGAGGATAAATTCGTATCTCAATTCCAGTGGTTTGTACGAATAATGTGGAAACCTTCGGAATGAGGGGACGAAGACAAATTCAATGCATACTTGGAAATGGGGATCAATCGGTTTTGTATAACTGATATTAGAAAACTCCTACCCATTATAAATGTTTAATTTATATTATAATCGATAAAAATATGATCAAATTGAGGGAACATTGCAACAAAACACAAAATTTTAAATAACTTAAATTACATGCAAAGAAACTTTGCTCTTTAGGCTATGACGTTCTCTTTGACTCTTGACACGATGATGTCCTTTGTTCTTGATCATTATCAAAACCAGTTCCCGTTGATGTCCTATTCTGGAACTAAATGCGAGTTTCAATCGTTCAATTGACACTTCGGACCGCACTTGATTATCGGATGAGTTCTGGTAAATTTTGAATTCAACGTCGTCTGCACAGCGTCTATTTGGAAATAGGCATGCATACATGTGGCTAAATCTGTTGCGGATGGTGTTCTCTTTTTGGATGCATATATATATATATATATATATATATATATATATATATACATATAGAGAGAGAGAAAGAGTTCCGTAATCCAATCGCACTCTTCACGATACGTTAATAACGCTGCCTTTATCTCGCGATGCATGCGTTCCACAAGACTGTTAAACTTAGGATTGAACGCTGTATTTCTTCGAATATCAATTCCCAGAAAATGTAAGTAATTTTGAAAGATGCATGTGCATTAAATTTGGACCTTAATCAAAGACTTCTTCTTCAAGTACTCCAAACTTTGGAAGAACGCATGTTGACCAGTTGGTAGTATTAATCAAGCCGTCTTTTATATTGATCAATAATTTTAATACAATATCAAAATCCGCGTACTTTGGGGAGAGTGATTATATCAGCCTTCCGAGTTGGACTTAGATGATATCAGCCGTTGGAGATGTATTGTAAAACTGTGCAATGCATCTCTGACATGTCTGTGATGCATTGCACAGACCAAAGGGCATACGCTTTTATTCAATTAATAAAAAAGAGGTTATGACACCGTTATTGCGACGCTTTCTTCGGCGAGAGGATTTTGATAGTAATCTGACTTAAAATCATGCAATGGTAACCAACAAGCAATAGGCTATTTAATCAATAATATCTTTAGCGTTATTTATCGGATAACGATCTTAAATTGTGAATTTTTTGACAGCTCAATAAGCACCGCATAATATCGAATATCCAACGCATCGCTTGTCTTGGATGTGAATAGGCGACGCCCATGGACTAGAACTAGGTCTACTAATACCGTCCTCCAGCATCTGATCAAAGTGACCTTAGCAGCCTGTAAATCTTTTATCTTATGTAAAGTCTGGCAGACACCCTGTTGCTATAAGGTGCTGCGTAGTTAATCTAGCTGCACTGATTAGATCTGATATTTTAATAATTATGATATTCAACAAACTGTTGACGACCTCGCGAAACCGTGTGTAAACGGAGTTGAATGATTCGTTGTTCTTGGGTGAAAAAAGAGATATGATCGTCACTACCAACACAGGTACGCAATATTGAATTCACATCTAGGTCTAGCAAGGTATCTTTGGCTGTATAATTCATCAGTTATACTGCGAGAGAATATCTAATTCAAGTATAGGCTATGTTACGTCCGCGACGACAAACATCCACGAAAATACTCGACGTAGACCTAGTGAATCTTTGAGATTTGCCAAGCCATGTGGCTTAACTGACAGACCGATGGCAGTCTCTAACTGCACATTGGTGCTGCAAATTACTGGGAAATTTAGTATTCCTAATGGCATTCGGGCACTTGTATCAACCACAAACGCGACCCGCGGGAGTTGATCTGTAACAATTAACGTCCCGGTATGCTGAGTGACAAAAGTAATACGCGCTGGCCTCACTTCATTTATACTTTTATGAGTATTAGGCTAAACGTTGAACTTGTGTAAAATGCCTGTGGGCTGCCATTGAAATTCACACACATTACTAACTAGACATGTTCTGTGGTAATGCCTAGTTCTGTGTTACAATATACAGTGATTTATTCTCCAATAATTAGGCCTGATCACTAGGAAACATCTACCTTAAAATTTGGTGTCTGCCTTGCTTTATGGAACCTGATATGTTTACATAACTTTGCTGACTATGTGATGAAGGGCCGTAACGCTCTGTTCGGTTTGATGGTGGCAGTGGACATAACGATCGATACGAGGTTTGACAGGGTCGGTGTGGGCGATGCGATGGTAGGCTGGAATCCTTCACATCAATTATTTCTTTGAGATTCGAAAATATATTGGTGACTTGACTGAAAATTCCCAAACTCAGCTGAAAGTGCATCATAATTACCTAATGAACTATCTGATGAGCCTAACATATCGGCAATTGATATTCAAACGAAGGTTATAAGCACAAAATTTGTGACTAGTTCAATGAAATATAAAACTTCAGTGTTTGGAAAATATGATTAACAGTAAATTAACTCTGAAACAATAAAGTGATTTAGATCTAACACGAAGAAAAGTCGGATTTAAAATTTTTATGCACTAAAAATTATTTCAGTAGTTGAAATATTTAAAGTTTTGGTACAATAGTTATCTCTCTAATAGTTGGATGTTATTAAGTTAAAATTTCGGAAATACATATTGTCAATAAATGTAGCCCATTGTGTTTATATACATTCTATAAAGTTCGAATTTAATTATAATGTAATTAATTGTGCTCTCCTTATTCAACCAATATGAAAACTTTAAATAAAACTCTATCTGATTTTACAAAATTCTTTATCGAAATTAGGACCGAGGTTGAAAAACTTAGATTATTCAAAGTTTATTTATATTATTTTAAATCACGGCCAAAAATATTTATATCTTTGCATTACATAATTCTCGTTGGAGCAGTTACAAAAGGTGAAGACGGAAATGTTAAAATTGATTCCAAGTTTGACGCAAATTTGACTGCCTTTGATGTGTTAGCAGATATGAATTTATTACGAAATACAACAGCTCCAGGTATTACACTAGAGGAGTGCCTGGCGGTAAGCGGAATGTTATTATATTGCTAATTATTTAAAATTATCGACTCTGATAACTCTGAAAAAATTTTGGTCAGTTTCAAAAACTACGTTGAGCACATTATTAATGTAATTTTGATAAAAGATAGCAATTAAATTTATTTATATTGAAATATACTAAACACATACAGACCCAATAATGACAAAACCAGTCAACTGGATGAATTGTCTATTCTAAACAAGTTTATATTAAAAAATTTTTTACTTAATGGGTTTGGTGTTAAGATCAAGCTCGCAACCTTAATTTAAATAATTTTTATCACTGCCCGTGCAATCAATAATAGTTTAATTTTATAAACTAAGTTATATTACTAAAATGATTATACTTCTAAAAGATGTTCAGAATTCTAACTTACTTGATACATAGTTAATTATTGGCAGAATGAAATTAAAAAATGTATTTATATTCAATAATTTTACATTACCGATGAATGATCAGATAAGACGACGACAAACCTGTATTTAATGGAGAATCCGGAAAATAAAACACAAATAATATTTCAAACGCAAATAGAAACGACACTTTAAATTTTGTGAACGACGGACATAAATAAGTTAAGCAAATGCTACGAAATCTCAAAAAAGTAAATAATTACATTCTTGTGATACTTCACTTCATTCATTCGTTTGTAATACGGATTATTTAAGAATAATTCATATTGATAATATACATTGTTGAAGAATATAGTTGGTTTGATTCATAATAAGGCTTCACAATCTGTCTGAATTTACTTTACTGTTAAATTTTAGTGTTTCTATTTTTAATGCTATAAAATCGTAGAACAACTTATCTTTAACTATAAACGTTTATATTTAATAATTAAAGAAATATTTCTAGAAGTAATGGAAAACTTTTATAATGATAAGCGTTAAACCAAATGCAGGAATTCTGCATAAGGAAAAATACGTTAAAATACTAATTAAACCATTAGGAGATTGCTAATATGAGCTATAATTTTCTTTTACAAATCTTAGAATCATTCAATATATATTTATATTTATATAAAGATTGCGGATAATCATTTTAAGTCAAACGCAAAAAAATTCATAGATTTTAAAAAGAAATCGCCTTTGAAATTTTACTTAAGTGTTGGTGTGTAATTCCAGTGTGATTTAAAATAAAGAACTGCTAATTTATCGAATTATTTGTATAAATTAAGAAAAATGAATCTTTGATTTACATAGGATTTTTATTTTTATCTGCTATTAAAAATTCATTGATTGAGAATTTGGGGATAACATATCTTTAATCAAGTTTGCGAGCTTGAGATATGTACCAATCCTATTGTATGGTCGGACATGTTTGTCTGCAATACGTATATCCAATCTATACTTGATAAAATTAATTTAAAC
Organism: Eudiplozoon nipponicum; assembly: GCA_029291075.1. Taxonomy (NCBI): domain Eukaryota; kingdom Metazoa; phylum Platyhelminthes; class Monogenea; order Mazocraeidea; family Diplozoidae; genus Eudiplozoon; species Eudiplozoon nipponicum. The sequence continues at coordinate 35,640 of JAQBSW010005828.1, read as the reverse complement.
CATATTTATATATTCTAATTCTAATGTAAAATATTTTTGTGGAAATACTTAATATGAACGTTTAGTTCTTCGTAGTTTAATGTTAGTTTTAATTATGTTAAAGGCTAAAGAACCAAGAGGGCATGACTTAAAATCAAGCATGTCGTTGTTGTCTGATAATGATCATGGAGAGTCAAAACCCGTCAATGTGACTGACAGTAGATTTGCTATGCTATTTGACTTGTTAAATACAATGGTATTTTTGTTTATATCAAGCACGACATCTTGATTTAAATAATTACCTATGTTCAACTGCATTGCAAGTAATTCCAAGTTACCAATGAACTATTTCTGACGAATTAAGTCTATATTTAAAGTTAAACTTTTGTTACAAATTTAAATAAAAGTTGCTATAAATCATTATTGCACATCTAGTAGCTTTAATCGAATGACCCATTGGAATATATGTCTTTATCTACTGAAAAATGATTAGATACAAAGTGTCACATTATATATATATATATATATATAAATATATATATATATATATATATATATATATATAATTCCACTAGAAACTAATCCAATTTAACTTTCTAAATGATATGATGAATGCAAGGTGGGTAGTTAGAAATTCTTTCTTTAGGTTAAATAATTGCCCTCTCTAAGCAAAATGTAACAAAAAGATTGGTGAATATTTTTTTTTTTTTTTTTAAATTTCTAGATCTACTTACCTAAGTGGTGCTCCTTTCGCGGCAAATAATGAACACGGTTTGAGGACCTCCCAGTACATGCGAAACCGGTCTCCTGGATGATCAAAATTTACTAAATTGATGTAATGTTTAGTTTAACAGGATTACAATATATTACTACCCTGATCGGATCCGCATCAACTAGGCGTCATTACATTGTCGGCATGTAGAACATTGCAAGCATAGGATGTTGAAATTTGGGCATAAAATTTTAAAAAATTCAAATATTTCGACAGTATTGAGTAAATCGACCAAAAAGGTGTCAATGAAATTAATTCCGTGCATCAAACTACATTTAGCCTGAATTTAAACAGAAAAATAAACAAAAATTTAATATTCGTTGTGATACAGCAATATAATAAATGGCTGAATTGTAAAGGTATATAGTGGACAGAAATAACATTGTTCGAAATTAGGCCTGAATCGGAAGTGATGCACAGATATAAATATAGATGTACGTTTATGCACTCTGGATTAAAGCATTTGAGAAAGATTTGATTATATTAATGCTGTCAATATATAAGCGCCACTACTAAAACTAATACACAGCATTACACCAACGAATTATACTGATTCTTCACGCCCGCATAACAATGAAGTTTACAGTTGCGTGTGGGCCTAAATGGCACTTGGTTAAACGATCATTATAAAGAATTGAGATAGATTTTCCGATCTCTCATGCAGAAATGTGATTTCACTACAAGACATACATTGATACACACGCAAGCACTAAAATGGTAGGGTTCTTTCTACAGTGATAGTTACTACTTATCGCGTACGCCTTACAATACGGTCATTGAATTCAATTTTCAGCTTTTTACCTCTGCTTTAATTGCCCCTGGTCTGTCTCTTTTGTAGTTGGATTCTACGTGGTTATCGCTGTAGATGTAAATCTGCGATTAACTATCTCCGATCTGCTTTTGCAAGGAAAAATATCATGCTCGCTGATTCACTATTCTTGAAATATGGTTTAATCGCAGGATTTGCTTACATATACGTTATTAAAATAGGATTTTATTGCAAAATGATAGCAAATTCATTTCTTCTATCTGCGTGAAGCAATGATCAATTGTTTAATTAGTTATTGTTTAAATTTTCGGCTTGTAAAACTAGGAGGCGAGTTTCTTACCTCTTCACCAAATGCTCTCGATTTCAATTATCGGCCGCAACTATTTTACCTACCATTAAATTGTTCTCAATAAGCGCAATATCTGTATTCTGAATGAAATAAGTTTTCTTCCTAATGGAATTTTTTGTCCTATCACAACAAAGTATACAGCGTATTTTTAATAAAAATGGTAACTGAAATATCTAGAATTTGTTTATGCTGAAAAATTGGAAAATCTGACTTCTGAATACTTGAAATTGAACATAAATATCTTCAGCTATACATTCCATGATTATGTATTTTGTTGTGTGAAGGAGATTGAGACTGATTTTAATTTCAAGCTGCATTCAATTGCAGCCGACGTAAGAGTGTTTGGTTTTTATAATGTGGGGATATTTGAGTTTGTATGACTATGCGTGTTTACAGAGATCATACTAACTGCAAGACTAAGGTGGGTTGGGTCTTAGGAATGCGTTTTGCCTCCTGGCAGTGTCATAAGTTATGTTGAGTTCAATATTGATTATAATGATATCGTTTGCGCAACTGCTTCTACTTCAATTTTTTACAGTTTTGTTGAATGACTGGTAAGGAACTCCCAAGACTTGGTTTTGTTTGGCTGGATACTCGATGACTATTTATTCATTTGTTGATTTGAAACTACTCGTACTAAGATTTATGTTAACAAGTCTATAACGTGTGCTGTTCAGAGTTTCATTGTCTAGAAAGAAGGACTTCCTAGTGGAAAATGTTTATTTCAATTTTGCTTCTAGTAGAACTGATATATTTGTAAATCTGACTATGTGTACTGCTTATAAATATTTTGAACTAGCTGGAATTACCTGATGGTCTGGACAGTGCTAAGAATATTTTTCAATTTCTGCTTTAAATTATTGTAGATTGTGTTGACCAATTGCGTGCAATATATATATATATATAACATATACATACCTATATATATATATAAAGCTACCCACATAAAGATAAGGCAGTAAAATATGAATGTCTTTGAGAGACGATTGGCAATTTATAGTGGCCCGAGACTCTCTATGTGTTAAAGTTGATGTTTACATTTAAATTAGGAATAGTTGTCTTCGTGATAGAATTTAACCGACAAGGCAATTTTTGATACCGAAAGGTTGTTCCTAGATGGTAGGTTATGAACGGCAACACTTTTAGTAAAGATTTATTCGATTTGAATTAATTATTTTGCCTAGCAATATATACGAATACCTTATTTCCTGTAGCCTTGCTTTTTCTAAGTTTTGTCTTCGGTTGAGATCTCTAGTTTCGGTCATCTAGGTAGTTCATAAAGCTTCTATATAAAACTAAATATATATAAATAAATTCATTATTTGATGAACGTTGATCTTTGTGTATTTCCACTTTCAAATTACAATTTTCGTCAAGAATGAATTTGATGTATAAAAAAGAAGAGAGTTTAATTTCATTATCTGAAGAGGGTATTTGATGTCTCGATCGAATTCATTCGCTAGTTTTCGAGATTTAACTGGGTCTAAAAGTTTTGAAATAAACAGCCGTAGTTCATTCTCATATCACTTGTAAAGTGTGCACCGATTACGAAAATTTTATATACTCTCTCACAAACTGTTACATTTATGGAAAATCCAAAAGAGATTCAATTCATTTCCCTATAGTTACACAATTTAACTATAGAAAACATTGACATTTCAAGGTAAATTGCATGGTTTAAAATGGCTTTTATGATTTGTGCATTATATTTCGTTTTCTAAAAAAAGACATACTAAAGCCAAAGAATTTGTCAGATAAATCAAATTTTTAATCTAGATAGAGTAAGAAAACACGCATCTATTCATAGATATTGAACTCACCCAAGAATAAGAAGATAATTTGACACTATTAATAAACAAATTATCTACGTCCAACTAAAAATGCATTCAATAAAACTGTATAGTGTTGAAATTCTACAAAAGTCACTTCGTAAACAACCTGGCTAACCGAAACCTAAGATCTGCGCTGAATGGTATTTTTGAATGAGTTGGGCTATCAGATAAAACTTTGGTCAATAAATTACTGGCGGAGCGATGAATACAATTCAGATAAAAACCATATTAGTTAGCCTATCTTCCTGAGATTTGAATTCAGAGTCAACCCGCCAGCCTTAATAGATGTCCTTTGGTAAATTGCGTTATGAAAGTCAGTTTTTCTAATGTGTGAGTTCGCATCAATTTCAGCATCCAGAGAGAATTCAAACCAAATATAAATTGCCAACTCTCAACAATTAGTTTAGAGTATGCAAGTATGTATTAGGTGTTGCGAACCGAGTAACAAATTAGTTCAGTTGTGACCAGATGGATAAACCAAAGGCAGCATGAACGGAAAGTATAATTTCATGCACATTCGTTTCGTGCTTACTGGCGACTCATCAGTAGGAGCCGGTATTACGCCTTTTAACCACTATATATTTGGTCGAAGAATGTGGAATAATAGGACGTTACAATCTCCTAGACAGATGTGTAAACCTGCAATAGTGAAGCTAACATCATATAAAGACTTCGACTATGCGACTTCAACGCTAACTCACACTATATAATATATGTATATACCGAGTCTGTAAAGGATACTTACACTATGGCTATTGTGTCGGTAACCGATACCAACATTATAGTACCGAAAAGGTACATGGTACTAATACTATGGTTTCCGAGTCGGTACATGGCACTAACATGATGGATATGAATGTAGGCTATAGCTCAACGAAATTGAGAATTACAACTATTTCTGAACATCTGTTACTCCAGTAAATCCATACACCCTGGCCTTGATCGATATCAGTTATCACATTTCGCGGTAAGCATGACATCATTCAATTCAATTTATAATAGTTAAATACTGTTTGTTGCGAAGAACTATTATATATTCAAATATGTATTAGATGTTGCGAACCTAGTAACAAATTAGTTCAGTTGTGAACAGAAGGATAAACCAAAGGCAGCATGAACGGAAAGTATTGTACCGTCCTATTATCCCATATTCTTCACCTAAATATATAATGGTTAAAGGGCGTAATACCGGCTCCTACTGATGAGTCGCCAGTAAGCACGAAACGAATGTGCATGAGATTATACTTTCCGTTCATATACTGCCTTTGGTTTATCCTTCTGGTCACAACTGAACTAATTTGTTACTAGGTTCGCAACATCTAATACATACTTGCTTATATATTAGATCTCCGCAACTAAAGGTATTTAACTGTTATAATAAAGTTTAGAGTTTACTAAATTACTTGTTTCTGTGTTAGCAGAATACATTTGTTATCCGTACGCGAGATTCATCAAAATTTACTACACTTACTGATATTAACATTCTGCACCATCTGGACCATAAGCTGATAAAAAGCTAATTTTAACGCGGTACGCACTACCAGCTTGTCAAATATCTTAGTTCTACATGAGGAAAATCGGAAACAATTATGTTACATTAAGAAGTCCGTTATATTAGATAATAAGTCCGCAGACTAAATATTTTATAGTTACGCTCATACAACCAGTCGCTATTCTGCATTCGTATAATCACATCCTGCCAATTTGCAACAAATTCAACTAAAATAAATGCACATCTCCGCTTCAGACACATGTCACGAACATTCTAGTTTTGTCTCCTATTAACTTATTTATTTCAGCCATTTGTGAGACCAAAGTAACACAACAAAAATTGAATGGTACTGTGTATTTTCCGGTACAACTTCGCTCTAAATATGGTTTTTATTTGCGATTAATCATTGATAAACAAAAATAATGACGTTGCGACCTTTCGGTCGACGTTCTCAATACTGCGCAATTCTTGGATGCTAATGGTAGAGGCGCGATCGTCTAGGAGCGTACCGTTTCTGCAGTTGTCTGGATCGCGGAAACAAAGAAACACGAAGTTGATGTTGTTCTAACCAGGTCAGAAAACACAACTTCCTAATGTTGCGGCGACTCCAAATTTGACTAATTAAAAAAGTTTCATGTTATATTTATCCTTGTATAAGAAAGGAGTAGGCGGCAATTTTAAAACTCTCAATTTCTACACTGATTTTAATTTGAAAAATTAGATATCACGATTCGCTTTATGAGGAATTGTAATTAAGATGTAAAGCGACATGGATGTAAATCAGATTTTCCAAATCTCAATTCGTGTTGATCTCGTGGCTTGATAAGCCATTGTAAGCCAGTGCGTAAGAAAGGTGGCTGCTATTTTTAAATATTGCAGATAATGAAAGACCGATTTAGTGTTGTTGAAACCAGAGCTGCAAGCGTTTATAGCACGCGCCTTCAGGTATTCAAGTCTCTAACATGTTCAAGATGACCTTCAAATAGCTTTTTTATTGGCTAAAATTAGAATATCAGCCAATCAAATACAGAATTTGTAATTAAGAATTTATTTATTTTGATTCAAGCATAGAATTACTTATTAAAAGCAAATATTAAAAAAACAGAGACTCTCAGGTCACGCATTATTTTAAAATAAAACATGAACAATTGAGACATGATCACAATGTAAAAGCAATAGCATCCGAAAAAGTAAAATACACTAGAGTTGCTGTTACATTTTATCGATATAAAATAGGTACTAATACAGCTTTGACGTGCGCAATTGTTCAACAATGTAAAGATCAAATATTTTTACGCCTCCTCACACAGTGCTTAAAAATATCTTAGCTGGTGGGACGATCGTTAGTTAAGTTAGTCGTCAACCGAATAAATTAACTTAAACATAACACGTCGTCTTATTTCGTGTCGTATCTAACTCATTCTTTAGCAGAAAGACATAAAAGTGACTGCATGATCGTCTAGCTTTTGGCGCAAAAATTATTAGTGGTTACTTGATAAATAGTAACAATAATAACATGTATAGTAGAAATCAGAAGGTAAGTGCACTGCCCAGCGAATATTTCTGAGATTAATTTGGTTTTAAATGAAACGTAAACTATTTATATAAACTCTTTACAACATACAAAATGTATCATTGTAATAAAGGAATTAAATTTTAAAAAAAACAATAGTAATATTGATTTGTATAAGACTTACTCTCTAATATAAAACAATTATTTCGGACCACGCAATCAATGAACTATCTGACGAAACAGGTAGGACTCCAACTTTACTTTCTTAGGTGCACATTCTCAAATTTGTCTTACTTAGGCAATCTTGCTCCAGCTAATCTTCAGCTGTTAGGGCGCAGCAGATAATAATATTTTAACAAAATTGCATAAATATATTAAACATCTCAACATCCATACAAGTAAGGTGCATTTAAAGTGCATTTCAAGAGAAAAGATTCTCAACTTTACGTCTCTGACTTTCAAAATTAATATAAAAATATGCCTCAATTTTCAAAACTCGTTAATTTATACAATCAAATTTCGAGCAAAACACGCTACCAGCATCCGAAGTATGTCAAAAATATCGCATACGACAACCTATAGGTCATATATCATGACAGCGTAAAAATTTAAACCCCATTTTTTATACGCAAAGAATATTAACGAAGCCTGGTGTGTTCTATTAGATAATTTGTAGAACTATGTATTTTTAACTATTATCTCTTCCCCTCTCAAGCTAAAAGCAGGAACAAAATATATCTTCGTTATTAATAACATAAAGTCAAATTCAAACGTAAAACTCATTTATGAAAAAGTAATCAGCCAGCCTAATTTGTTCAGGCAATTCGTTAAATCAAGTTTGCGAGCTTGAAGTAAACACCAATCCCACTGTATTATATATTCAATGCGGTTTGATCCTCGATAGTCAGTTTGCCGTCGTACTCTGATGTTGATCAAGGAAGGTCGAAACGCGTCAGTGCGTTGCAGCTGGCGGTAGTTTTGTTATGTTGTTCGATGACTGGTTAAATACAATTAGATTGGTGTTTACTTCAAGCACGCAAACTTGATTTAAAGAATTGTTACCACCACCCGCGCAATCAATTATTGTTTAAATTGTATTGCCTATATATGTATATATGGCGAAAGCTGCAAACAGTTAATGTTCGTGACTGCATAGAAATTGTGCAGCCGACATTTCCAGTCAAGTTCAATATATGCGAGACTGCTAGAGGTGAGAGCCGCATATCGAAATTTGATTTCCATATAGTCAATGCGGTTTGATCCTCGATAGTCAGTTTGCCGTCGTACTCTGATGATGATCATGGAAGGTCAAAACACGTCAGTGCGTTGCTGCTGGCGGTAGTTTTGCTATGTTGTTCGACGACTGGTTAAATACAATGGGATTGGTGTTTACTTCAAGCTCCCAACTTTGATTTATAGAATTGTTCCCACCACCCGCGCAAACAATTATTGTTAAATTGTATTGCCTATATATGTATATGTGGCGAAAGCTGCAAACAGTTAATATTCGTGACTGCATAGAAATTGTGCAGCCGACATTTCCAGTCAAGTTCCATGTATGCAAGACTGCTAGAGGTGAGAGCCGCATATCTAAATTTGATTTCCATATATACTCAATAAGGTTTGATCCTCGATTGTCAGTTTGCCGTCGTACTCTGATGATGATCAAGGAAGGTCGAAACGCGTCAGTGCGTTGCGGCTGGCAGTAGTTTTGTTATGTTGTTCGACGACTGGTTAAATACAATGGGATTGGTGTTTACTTCAAGCTCGCAAACTTGATTTAAAGAATTGTTACCACCACCCGCGCAAACAATTATTGCTAAATTGTATTGCCTTTATATGTATATATGGCGAAAGTTACAAACAGTTAATGTTCGTGACTGCATAGAAATTGTGCAGCCGACATTTCCAGTCAAGTTCAATATATGCGAGACTGCTAGAGGTGAGAGCCGCATATCTAAATTTGATTTCCATATATATTCAATGCGGTTTGATCCTCGATAGTCAGTTTGCCGTCGTACTCTGATGATGATCAAGGAAGGTCAAAACGCGTCAGTGCTTTGCGGCTGGCGGTAGTTTTGTTATGTTGTTCGACGACTGGTTAAATACAATGGGATTGGTGTTTACATCAAGCTCGCAAACTTGATTTGAAGAATTGTTACCACCACCCGCGCAAACAATTATTGTTAAATTGTTGAGGCAATGTCTGGATTTATTCTTCACATTTGTGAGCTCATCGACATTAAGCAAGGAAGTATTGGCGCTAAAACCGTTGTGAATAAATAAGAAACGTGCGAAAAAATTTTAAATTCTAAACCGGTCAAAAGTCGTCGAGAAAAGTCTTCCAGATATTTTACTACTTCAGTGAAGCCAAATGCTAATAACTTCAATATACTAGTCTGTAGGCAATTTCTGTGCCTACCTAGTAAAAAGTCCAAAATTCAATAAATAATTTGTCGCCCATCACATAAATACATCGATAGTTACTCTGCTAGTCTACATTTTAAATTGGTAGCCATTTAGTCAACACAAATTTATTAGTTAAATATAAACATATCTTATATTTAGAAGTTTTCTATTAAAAAATTGAACATTAACACAAAACACTTTCAGGCATGGCACAAACACATAATAGTTGTATATATTATGTTGCGGAGATGTAATATATATGCCGTTGTGCGTTAGGTGTTGTGTACCTATTATCCAATTTTTTCAAAGAAGACCATACGAATATTCAAAAGTCACCATGAACGAAATTTATAATCACATCTGCAGGCGTCAGTAAGCACGAAACGCACGTGTACATGAGATAATGCATTTCTTTAAGTTGATTTTGATATATCGTACTGATCCTAATTGAATTTATTTGTTATTAGGTAAGCATATCAAACTCCAAAAGCCATTAACAGGTTTTAGCCATTATTTCGGGGTTGACCCTATATTTAATATGCACTTGAGGCAGAACATTATGTGTAATCAAATAAAGCATTTCTTATTCTCATTATTGGCCTTAAAATAAGAAATAATCGTAATAACATAATAATAATAATAATAATAATAATAATAATAATAATAATAATAATAATAATAATAATTTAAATAGCGAAAAAAAATTCATATCGAGATTTTGTCTATAAAAGTCCATTTTTATTAATCTTTAGCTTGAAAAATGGATCCCTACACCACCTGGGTGCCGTAAGTTTTCAAATAAATATATATTTTTCAAAATATACTGAATAAACATTTGCAATGACTTATTATTATTTAATTTATTGATGTAAAATACGAAGTAAATATTTTCGGAAAATATTTGATATTTATCTTTTTATTTCAGCAGAAAATTTGTTTTTGTGTACTTATAACAGTGCCATTTTCAGCCAATAATTAAATGTTGGGGTTTGGTTATGTATATCATATTATTTAGAGCAATTTCTTGATATATAACGTAAAATTCTTGTCTTCGGATCACATAAATAAGAAATTAAGCAAGCTATTTAGGAAATTAAAACGATTGAGGTATTATGCAAGAAATACGTTAATGTAAAATAAACGAATAATGGACACGCTACATTAGCACCAAAAATAAATTATTAATATTAAATTATATATAAAATATAAGGTAGCCATAATTTTATGCACTATAATGCAAGACTTTATGAGAACCAGACTGTAAGTAACATAAGATTAACCTTAAACTATATGTACTATCCGAAAACATTCCCTTAATTTTCCATTTTAATAATATAATTGGTAAGATGAACAGGACAGATTTAAAATTTCATCTAGGAAATAAAGAAGTTAAGTTATAATTAGGAATGGAATTTACCAAAATTTATTTATTTGAGCAGACAAGCCGAACTTTTTTTGAACTATGAATATTTTTCTCTTAAATGACACGTGTTCGAATGTGATATTTGGCGGCATAACGGCACAGATTTTTTCTAATTAGCAAGTTTACGGTATTTTCATGACCAATTTCAGCAAAAACTAGAACAAATAAAATATAATTTAGCAATATAAAGTGCGTTGCGGCTGGCGGTAGTTTTGTTATGTTGTTCGACGACTGGTTGAATACAATGGGGTTGGTGTTTACTTCAAGCTCGCAAACTTGATTTAAAGCAAATGAAATATAAATTTTATGCCTATACATTTATGTCCATATATTGATGTAAATTATAATGACAGGATTTCATTATTTATACGTTGTCACTAACAACGAGAAAGACATAAGGTCGAAATATTATTCAATCAAGTAATCTGTTTTTGTCCTTATTAGGCACTCATCCAGTACTTTCAATAATTGCGTGATCAGGATTTGAACCTGAACGTGTTTGCTATACAGTTTTGTAGATCAACCACTATGGCACCCAATATAGGAACTTTTCAGTTATAAACTAACTTATTTTGTTTAGCGCGTCTTACATTTAAGCGTATCGTGTTCGGCATCGCTTACTAACAAAACTTCCAACTAACCATGTACAATCTGTGTTTCACGCTATATACTATGTTATCTAGACGAGTGATAAAAAAATCTAATGAATCAGGACCATACATCTAATTCCTTACACCACAAAAATTGTGCATAACTTGCAACCGTTGGCAAAATGATAACGAAAAGAATAAAATATGTAAACGCATCTGAAAAAAATTAATTTAAACGCAATGAAGCCACCACCTTCGTTTGAAATTAATCTCAGGCTTCATGTGAACGACGAACATATCTACGTAGTCACACCTTCATGTCTTTATCGAAAGAAGTTACTTTAGCCAACGTGAAAAAAATTAGCATTTAATGGGAACTGCAGAAATAGACTATTAGTGAGAGCCAAATTTGGACAAGCAAACATTTATCAAACCGATTTAAAGGCAATAAGTCATGTGTCATTTAATGTTTAGAACAAAAAAATCTTTAAGAAAAAAAATTAAAAACTGATTGAACTAAAACTCTAATGCGTCAGCTTAGAACCGCGCAGTCAGCCTGAAATACCGACTATTTTAAGTTTAGTTTTAGGGAGTGGTACTACATTTCTCACGATAGAAAGGCAAACATTGAGATTACAGCTCTTAAATATTGCTAGAACCAGAGAATAACATGTTAGGCGATTAAGCACGGTTTAGATGTTTAGTTTATGTAACATTATGAGGACTTATTCTATTGTATTTATACCATAATTTAATTAGAAACAAAGGTTTAATAGTAATTATACAATGAGTTACATAAATTTTTCGTCACATTAAATCACATACGTTTTTGTGTCTTAAAATCAAGAAATATATCTTTAAACAATGGCATGCTACTTTTAAAAATATCGTCTTGTGTGTAATGAATAACTATTTACTAAAATAAAAGGTAATATATAACCCCGTTTGAATGCCTAAATTTCAATAATGTATACATTGTAATTTACATTTCCTATGTTTTTTATAGCAACGCGAACTACACAATTCCCTACCACTTTAGGTAAGCTATTTATTTTTGAAAAGTTAACGTAATGCAATGTACAAGGAATATTAGATGCAAACTAATTTAACAAAATGAATAGAAAAAAGAAAATCTCTTATTTTGTGATAGGAAATGACATATCCTATTTAATTTAAATGTATATTGAACTGATACTTGTGTTAAAATGCATAATAACTTCATATATTTCTTTAGCCGAGTTAATGTTAAATAAGCTATTAACATTAAAACCGACGTTATTATGAATTTGTTAATTTGTTGCAAAATCTTTGTTTCTTAAAATATTTAAATTGAACAACATACACGTGTTGAAGACAATATGCTGCAGTCTGCAAATTCATGCTATTTGTAATACGCATTTCGAAAAGTTATAAATTTTGAATCCCTTTAGTTTTACCCACAATCTAAAAAATCTTATTATATTAATATATATTTTAAATATTTATTTTTGTGACTGTAGTTTTTAACGCTTAACATAGTAGATCTTTCCTTTTCAATTTTTTAAATTATATTTCGATTTTCGCTCCATTTATAACACTAAACCAAAATCACCAACAAAAAATGGCACTCAGCGAATTATTCATTGTTTCAACATTTAACATAGCATTTGTAGGACTAGACGAAAATAAAGTACATTAGAATAATATATATAAAAATTTTTTAATTGTTTTTAGATTACAATAAACAATCTGAATAAAGCTTACATCAAAATCCTACTTATATTTGGTATTAAATTGTGATTCAGAAAAATATCATCTGCTAAATATATTTATTTTAGTATATAAAACTTTTATAAATTCAGAAAAATGTAAAACATTTAAGCGGGTATTTTTCTCATGATATTTATGAAAAATGTCTGTATTAAACAAATGTATGATAGTTTGCATATTAGTAGAAATACATTGACAAATGTTTTATTGTTTCCCTTTAAATATCTAGTTATGTATTATTAAAGGTACTAAGGAATTTATTTGTGAATTAGGCCCACTTAGTAACAAGTTACATTAAATAGAACAACAATGACATACCAGCGTCATCCTGAGCAATAGGTTTTAATCGCAACTCCAAAAACGATTCCTGATTACTGTCGACTCGTCAGTAGAATGTGGCACCACGTCCCATTATAGGAGGTGTTTTGTGGGGTAGCGTTTAATTTAGCGATGCTATGATATTCCGACATATGCCTCGTAGCTGACGTCGGAAGGAATGGGTTTCGTGGGTCGTGTTTAAAATTTGTCTCATATTTAGCTGGCGTCCTTCCCTTCTTTCCAGTGTCGTGATATGAGAAGGCTAAGTTGAATTATCATACGTGTATTAAGGACAATGTTACAAAGTAAATTCAAATTCAATGTCAGTCAAAATTGACCGTGTTCTATACGGAAACACAATGAAATATTGTTAACACAAGCTAATGTCTAGGCACAAAAACAGAAAGTCATAAACCACGATAAATAAATCCAGAGTGCCTTAGCAGAATAGTCTTGAGTCCCGGATAACCGATCAAAAGCGCACAAAAATATAAATCCGGGATTTGACAGCTAAAAAACTGTAATCCACTGCATGCTACCGGCGCGTTACACGCGGGCGTGTGTTGTTTTTAATCAAAATCCTATTAATTACAAATAGAATTGCAGCTCAAGAAATCTCAATTAAAACTGCTTGAAACTAACAGAGATTAGTTCTAAGATCACAGTTAGGAGAAAGATTTCTTAAACCAGAATTAGTATATGTGACCCTCAGGCGAACCGGATCTGACGAAATTGAGACTCGTTGGGTTGTAACACGGAGCCACGCGTTACACCATAGCCCGCTGTACTTTTAGTCAAAATATGTTGGTAATTGAACGGTGCAATATACTAACACTTTTGCATATAGAGAAAACGTCAATAAATCTCTTTCGAAATGTTCTCCCCTGCCAAATTTCAATGTGCATTAATTATTAAATCTGTAAAGGGTACCGTCGCTATGATTTTGACAATACGCAAAATTTCAAAATCAGGTGTGAAGTCAATTAATTTTGAATGCCTGCCACTTCAGTACAGCTATAAACTTTAGACAGAAGTGCAAAAATTAAAATAGCTCTTTGGTGATTAGTACATAGTCTAATAATTAATATCACAAGTTTTCTGTTTTTATACTAGTGGAGCAGCTAGGCAGTAAGTAATTCTATGCTTACTGTGAAAATTTAAAAACTAGCGTTTATTCAGACCAGATATAAGGTTTTGCTTGAATAGAAATAGTGATTTTTTAAATTTTTTGGAGATTTCTAATAACATGATATTCGTGGACTTAACAAGTATTTTATATATTATATATATTCCATTGGTTTTGAAGTCTCATTACTATTCAAAGTTATATCAATTTGACAGTTCAACGTATTTGATAAACATACAAATTTGTGATTGCACTGTTTAAATATATATATATATAAGCTTATTTCACTGTATATCAAAAGCAAAGCTGTAACGTGTTCATCGTAGTCATGTGGAAAAAGTTTGTTTCGTTGTATTTTTTAATGAGATATATACTAAGCTTGCTGTATTTTTACATTTACACCACAATAAATTATTCAAAACATTGTCAGCAACTTAAATATGCACAATTTGAAAATCGCAATTATTCATTTTTGTGCTTTAAATGCGTAGACAACAAAAGTATTTTCCGAGTCTTTGTTTGAACTATCTAATTTGCTTCACTTTTTCATGAACTAGATCCAAGTTAAACTGATGTATATGAAAGGATTAGTCTTCCAAATTTTCGATGTCACTCACCTTAAAAATGAAAATGAAATAGATGTTACTAGGTACGCAATACGTCATACATAATTGTAGAAATGATTATAGGCTATGGTAAACAACTATTAGATTTGTTTACAATGCTGGGTTATGGAAACATGTGACCAAAAGACAATACAATTTACACAAAAATTTAAAATTCTTATATATTCCAGTTTAGGTACTTTAGATATTTAAAAAATAATGGCAAACGTACCTGGAAATGAAATTTGTAAACTATGCGCGTTGTTAGAAATATAACATTTAACTACTTATTACTTATAAATGTATTATTCATTTTCTAAAATGATGCCGATCATTAACTGTTTTTGACTTTGAAACAAATTGTTTTTATTTATTATAATCAAAACTGTGAAATTCATATAAACACCACATCCATTAAATACATAAATTGGTCACGATAAACTAAGAATTGTATAGTGTAGAAAAGGAAATTCATCCAGTGGGCCGGTTCCGTCCGTATTGGGTAACAGGTTGTTTAACATTATAATTAAAATTTGGCTATTTCCAAACACAAACCATACACTTATTCTAATAATATGAACAGTTATTCTACGATTTTTTGTATGTAGGTACGTGCGCTACGACTAATTGCCCACCAAATTCATATTGCGTCTTGCAGAATGGAAATCCAATCTGTGAATGTTCTGCGATATATATACAAAATTATTTTCCGGGCAACACACAAATTTCGTGTAGACGTAAGTACTTATTATTTATTGTTGTCAAATAGATTACGTTCATTATTTGAAGAGCACTTTTCTAAAGATTGCAAAATTGATTTTTTTAATTGAAAATTAAGTAATTGTGAATAAATTAGTTGACACCTGGACAGATACACGAGAATTGTGAAACATCGTGGCATAATTAGATTAGCTTTACCATTTTTCAGTCAAGTGTACACAATTTTCCATGCAGGCTATTTATATTTTCTTTACGTATATCACTCGGTTAAATAGATCAAAATATTTCTATATTCGATGATTTTGCCATCCATGATGGAGTATGCCTGTTATCATGCACTGACTAAGAAAATTTAGCTTTCACGTATGCAATTAATGAAATAGTATTTAATATAAGAAAAATATTCCTAAAGAGAGTTTTGCATGCGAAGCATTCCTTTGTTTTAAATATTTAAGTTTTAGTTTGAATGACAGGGTAAATAACAGATAACCATGATTTATAGCAAGGCAGTTTTAATCATCACTGTTTAAATGCACCATTTGAGCATTCGTAATGCGCTGTAAAACGCAAAGCTTACACTATCCATATTTACTAACTTGCATTAGAATTAGAATTAAATTAATACATTTGAGGTAACACCTATTTAAAGATATCAAAAGCAGAAATAACCAATTTAGTTTACATATTATAATCAAGTTTAAATCCCATTTATTACTAAACACGAACAGGAAATTGTACAATGGGGTGACGGAAAATAAAGAAGATGGGTGACAGTTTTACCATTTCCATCGCATTTCTTTATTTCTCCAGAAACAAAAGTAAATTGCCGTACATTGTAGAAATGCGTAATATTGCAACTGATTTTACTTACAAAAAAATCGTATTACTGATAAATATTTAAATACCAAACCTAAAATTGTATCATATGCTGACATAAAAACTCACATTATTTGAAATTCAAACGCATTATATAAAATTAAAATTTTATGAGTTATCATTATGGAGTATAAGATAAAACATAGGACTCACAAATAAAAGTAAATATTTAAATTATGAAACAGTTTTCGCATTAATGCGTTACAGGTCTAGATTTACAATCGAAGAAAATTTGTGTAAAATTCAAATTTAAATAGATTGCTAAAATAATAGATTGTCTCTATCCTCATGCAAAAGAGTTTAAACAAGATCATATACGGAGACCGTTCCGAAAATTTCCGTAGTAATCAAATGTGTATATATTCTAAATAGTTGAGATAAATGGTACCAACCGAAAGCTTAACATGCTCATAACTTTTAAATTTGGTTGCGTGTATTTGCAGTTACTTAGGATTATGCCCAATCTAATATTACTTTTCAAATCTATTTAAATTTAAACTAATAGATAATTAGTGCAGCCGGGTTACATACTTAGTAAAACCTAATTAGGAACTAATATAGTTAAAAGGGCAATAGTATAGGCATATGTGGAATTATGTAATAATTTTAATTGGAGTAGGAACATAGAAATAAAAATCATATTTGAAGACAAACGACGTGCTTGTTTTTGACTACAAAGAACAAATAAAACAAAAATATGAAAATCGCTAAAATCTGGCTACATTTAAATAACGAACAGTGTTTATTTGCTTTATAAATAAGGGAAAATTCATTTAATAATAGGGAGTATACAAATTAAATTTAAATATTTTCTGCTTAGTACATTTAATAAACATAAGTCTTTAACAACAAATATATCGTGTGTTTACAACTCTTTATTTTTAGTTGGCCCTGGAGGAATTGCGATAGTGGCAATATTTGTTTTGTTCGGAGTTGCATTAATATTCCTTCTCATAATAATTCTCGTTTGCATGCGCCTCAGGTATGATTGTTTCACTCGTGCTTATTTGTTACACTTTTGTTCAATTTGATATATATAATTAAATAAATTACATACCTACATAGTTAAAATATACAGTTATATAAATATATTACTACAAGTGTGCACACGAATATATATATATATATATATATATATATATATATATAAACATTAACACATGCATTTCTAAATACATACATATACATTCATATGCACATATACATACATGTATTCATACAAATACCTATTTATACATTCATACACACATGCATACAAAAATAAATCTTTATACAAATACATAAATAAAGAATACATACTTCACTTCATAAATACATAAATTTACATATCCATACATACATTCATTCATAAAGACACCAATACACATATACAAACATACATCCATACGTATACATATATGCATGCATACACAAATAACTATCGATAGGCATATATACATACATACATACATGCATGCATGCATACATACATACATACAAACATACATACACATATGCATACATACATACTTAGACATATATATATATATATATATATATATATATATATATATATATATATATACTATTATAAATGAACACCTGCATGCATGCCTTATTTATAAATTAAATTTAAAGTCATATATTATTTTATATTTTAGGAGAAATGGATTTTGATATCTTTATAATGCAGTGAGCATTAAAGGAACATTTTATATATCACAATGGCAAAAAATATATGCAAGGACATCTTCAATTAAATTGAATACTATTCTCGTAAGCAGTGAATTAAAATATATTGTTGTTATTATAATTTTTGAGGATTTTTCTTTGAAACATATTATTATTTGTCGATTTCAATAAATAAAACGTTATGATTTGATCGCATTGTTTCTTATTATTATTTAAAAATACTTCCTGTTATGCCGTTATAGTGTAACACGCGGCTCCGCGTTACAACCCAACGAAGTTCAATTTTGACAAATATAGTCTAATTCTGGTTTTACACAATATTTCTCGTAACTGTGATTTTAGCAACAATCTCTGTTAGTTTCAAGCAGTTTTAATTGAGATTTCTTGAACTGCGAATTTAATTGTAATTAATAGGGTCTTGTTTAATAAATATAGACATCCGCGCGAAATAGGCCGGTAACATGCCGTGGATTTATGTGACTTAACGCTCAAAGCCAGGATTTATATATTTTGTGTGCTCTAACAATTCCTACATAACCACTAACAGTTCAATTAAAACTCTCTGGATTTATATTTTGTGTATTTCTCAATCATTTATCCGATACCTTACAGTTCAATGGATTTATGTGGTTTAATTATCAAAACCTACCATACAGTGGATTACTGTGACAACGCAAAACTTGGATTTATATTTTGCGCTTATTTTGACTACTTTTATGCGATTTTTATCTTTGATTTGCAACATTATGTTCAATAAAACAATGATATTTGTCTGAGCTTTCTCACATTACCCTTCGATTAATGGCCAGGGATTAATCATGAACGCGGATCGTTATAACAGCTACCAGGTTTAGGTAAGAGGATATAACCTCACCAAGTGGACAACTAGCCCACAGAACCTCTTACATAAACTACAAAACCTCCTACAATAGTTCAATATGTATTTTAATCCATTTATTTTTAGTACCATGCTAGTAAACTTAGAGAAGATTTTAAAGTCTATTTACCTAATACAAATTATTTTTATATTTAACAAACATTTGAAACAAAATTTGAATGACTCTCAGACAATTATTTGTGTAGACATGTTTGATTACTGTCAATTTGTTTGGACAGAATGCCCACACACATATTTTCTAATATTCGATCAATGACACGTGGACAGTTCTATTTTGCGTGCTACAATATGGAAGCGATATCCACTAGAGATTTGTTAACGCAGTAGAAATTCTGTTTTTTGCGACCAAATATAAAATGAAAAGCGAATTTAATTAGAAAATCATATAAACAAGTAAATCACACTGATGTCTTCCTTGACTCGAGTGCCGTCAAAATGGATCAGCAAAATTTTTGATTACCCTAGAGAATATCACTCTAGATAAGCTAAGTCTCGTCAGAAAATCTTGTTTGCAGGGACTAGGTAGTCTGCACAACATTGGAGAAAATTATTCTACCGCATGCGAATATGTTGCGAATGCCTCGTAATTTAAGCTATCTACAGATAATTATTTAATGTCTTATTCCTTCAACTAAACACTTTCTGAAGTCTTGGTCGTTCAAAAAGCGCATAGGATTGTTTGAAATCTCGTATGTTAAACGTTTGTGCATGTCACGTCACTATATACCATAAAATGCCTGACATTATCAGATACAAATTTACTGATGATTCCATTCTTGCTAATTGTTTCGAGTAGATATTATTTTTGTTTCATGAAATCATTGATAACTGCTCGTACAAATCATTCAATATTTGATAGCAGGTCAGCAAAATAAACCTTTTATTCGTGTTATGCATTTTCTTACTGGATTTTAGTCAGTTATTTAGACAAATAGTAATGTTGAAGCCAACAAAAATTAATTTTACCTTGTTACAAATAATATATTGTGATTTGACATGTGATCTATGTAGTTTCTTTTCATGTTGAAATTGATTTGATCCTGCGATAAATCAGGATTAATACGAGTCCAGAAAAATAATCAAATGCAAACTATCTTACAATATAATATAAGGAAAACGCGTTTCTTGCTTAGCAAAAAGAACGATAATGATTTTATACCTCTCATTTTAACTCTCTTAACTCAGTACGTCATATAACGTGACGCATTTCCGCTCGACCAAAAAAAAACGCTGATTTAAATTGTTATTTAACAATATATATGCAAATTTTGCCGACAAACTTTGAATACCTGATCGTGAAGATTTAAATGTGTGTCAAATCAAATACATGAATTCATCTGGTATTGCACAGATAATTATGTAAACCTTAAACGGCTGATCAACAAATTTCTAAAACATAGTCCAGTAAGCAATCTTTAAATCTCTGTTAATTTATGAATTGTAGCCTTATTTATTTTTAGAGAAAAAAATAAAAGCCCTGAAATGGATGATATAAAAAATTTCTTGATTTTAATGAGCTTCATTAAAACAAACATACTTTTCCTATCATCATTGTTGAAGGTCTTATCACAGGTAAAGTAATCGCGGTAGATGAATGTACAAACGTAAATCCAAATTGGAATATACAAAATTATTTAAATCAAACTAAATCGCTATAAACAATTTTCTATCATGTAATGTTTTAAAAAGAGTGAGACTTAAAGATTTAACTATACATGCATTTTATGATAGGTTAGTTATTTTAAGTTATGAATTGCATATTAACAGCCATTAAAAATATAACATTTGGATCCGCCGTTTCCACAAGACCACTTTAAGCGTGCATGTATATATTGCACAAATACGAATAAATTACCATGGCGTAAATACATCCCATATGCGTTTAAATCTATATCTGTCTATTCACTTACAAATGTGGTAACATTTTGAAAACCAAATCCACATATTACCAAAGTCTTCAAGTAGACGTTTTTAATAGTTGTGTGCTGATATATGCGAAATAAGATCATGACTAAGGACATCGAGGATTTTACAAATGAAAAACTTCGGGTTATTAATAGTTTAAACTTACCTGGCATAATTAGACAGGAGAAGCATCAAATGGCCAGAGCTTTAAAATTTTGCGGCACAAATATTTAATTCCTACCAAATTATAACACTATTGGTATTTTTATTTAAATAGAAATTTACATAAAAGGAGAATCGGCATTTGATATGTTTCATGCTTGCATAAATTCACAATTTGCGATAAATAAAACTTTTGTAGGACAAAAAAATGAGCATACAAATTGTTTAAATGGTTTGCAAAAGAATTTTTCTATTTTTAGTTTAGAGAAACTATTATTGACTAACTAAGAAATTCTTTTTTAATTAAAAATTTTACATTGAACAAAAATGAGAATTGGCTCTCTATTTTTGATGAAATTCTGAACTCATGTACAAACGACAAAACATTTAAGTTAATAATTATTATGATGTTAATAACCTACAGTGTTAAATAGAAGAAAAATTCTCTGAACGCACCCGCAATTGTTATAACAAACGTTCAGCTTCAAATTTTGAACAAGGAAAAATAGAATAAATGAAATTCATTCATACGTGGAGATATTACACAAAGCCATTGCTAATCGCATAGAAACTAATTATATTCTTAAATAAATAAAATGTTTCGTTGTAACACACATGAGAATCGACATGAATTTGCGCAGGAATACTACCATTTGGGACAAGTAGGCAAACATTCGCAGTAAAAGATTTGTAATATTCTGCTACAAACAATTCGTCAATTTCGAGACATTGCATAAACGTATATTTCTCCAACGATCAAAATTTTAAATGAGCACAGATTAAATAGAGCGTAAGTTTTAGAATTATATATGTAAGAAATAACCACCATGAAAGTTGCAACAAAAATGAACAGCCCATTCGTAGAAAAAGTGTGGTTACTTAAAAAGACAAGTTGAACATCCACATTAAAATTACTGATCTGTGATGGAAGAAAGGCTTTAATGGTATCATATATGGCACAAACAGGAGTCTTATTATATGCAGGAAAAGCAAATATTACCACTAAAGCTTTAAACAATGTTCTAACTTTAATAGTAATTTCAGGAATAACGTGAATTTGATAAATTGACATATAAGAATGAATTTTTAATCTCGTTTTAATATTATTTATAGTACCAGCAAAAAATCGAAAATGACTTTGTTCAACGAAAACTAACAAAATTGAAACTCACATTTGCTACATTATTATAGGGTTTATTTTCTGAAAGCCTGAGGTTTGACACATGTGGAAAAGAGACATTATCAAAAGAGTTGTAATCAGGACTCCATCTAACTACAGTAATTATTCCATTGATAAATTTCGAAACATTCTCTGAAAGCAAAAACAGTAAATCAAAATAGGCCCATTTAGTGTCTGCGGACAGGGCTCGAATCTGGGAACGTCTGCTTTGGTATCTGGTGTTCTGACCTCTGAGCCACCCTGCCGCACACTACACACAATTCTTAATTATATACTTACTAATGTTTCATGGTCACCCTTTCCTTATGTTGGAGCCTATATAACATCCCTTTAGCTATAAATATGTCATTATAGAACAAATACCATGTTACATGGAGAAGTGGTATTGAAATTAACATTTACATAATTAAACGAACATTGTTTGCGTGAGCCGTGATAACAATTACCTTTAATCAAGATTTCGATCTAGATATAAACGCCTGACGCATTATTTACATACATTTTCAGTATAATCTACGCATAGTATAGTGAATAAAAGGCAATTCAGCCAGTACAACAATAACTTTTGTAGGTTAAAATAAATTTAAACAAGACAATGATTTTGTAGTGCATATATATAGACTGGGTGTCCGGTTAAATCGATGCATAGTTGCTTAGATGCCTAGCTGACTGAGTGATTGACTATTTGATTAATTTCGGGTAAAAGTTACCGGCTTTATGTCAATGCCCACTACATATTATGTGTGTTTATAATTTTGTGCGTACTTATTGATCTTAGTTGAAACGAGATTAATGTACATTTATAAGTTATTTCAACTTACATTATATACACGGAGTAAATGTTGATTAATTTTAATTATTTGATTTTTTATTATGCCGTGTAATTTTAATTAGGCGATTTCTTTTATATTGTTAACATAGATCGGCATGAAAAGGAAGAGAGAGCCGCATAAAACCTATTTTTATTTTTATTCGTGTACCTTGGCTTACATGGAAAATTTTAATTTTTTATGACAATTTTTATTGAGTTAAATCGTGCAGACGAATATGAACAGGCTATATAATCCGACAATTTTCTATGCATTTACAGTTTCCAATTCATCTTAAAAAGTGAAGTTTGGCCATTTTTCTCCTTCATTTTTACCCGTGCAGTCGTTTTGTCCGGATTGGAAGGAAAGGTTTGGACCAGCAGTATATAAAACAGAATATGTTAACAGATCGGCAATCAGTTGATAGATCAATTTGTGTTGGTTCAACGACTGTTGACAACCACTATGTTAATTTACAAAATATCAACATTTATGTAAATACCAACTGCCTTATTAAATAAATGATGTCATTGAATTCCGTAAATTTGCCCGAATGATAGAAACCTTTATATGAATATTCCATTTTTTAATAATAAAAAAATTATATATAACTAAAGCAGCTCCCTATGCAGGGGAGCATTTAATTTATGAGAATATAACGTAATTCTGTAACGCGCGGCTCCAAGTTACAACCCAACGAATCTCAATTTCGACGGATCCGGTATACCTTAGGGTCACATATGCTAATTCTGGTTTTATACAATATTTCTCCTAACTGTGATTTCAGAAAGAATCTCTGTTAGTTTCAAGTAGTTTGATTTGAGATATCTTGAACTGAAATTTTATTTTTAATTAATATGGTTTTGTTTAACAATAATACACACCCTGGCGTACTACGCCAGTAGCATGCAGTGGATTATTTTGTTATAACGGTCAAAAACAGGATTTATATTTTGGGTGTTTTTAATCGTTTATTCGTGAACAGAAACTACACTACTAAAACATTCTGGATTTGTTATCGTTATTTTATGACTCTGCTTTTGTGCCTAGATATTAATTTGTGTTAACAATATTTTATTTTTTTGTCGTCTAGAGCACAGTAAATTTGGACTAACAGTAAATTTTAATTTACTTTGCAACATTGTTCATGATACACGTATGAAAATGCAACTTATCCTTTACTAATCATGACAATGGGAAAAAATTGAGACTGATTATAAGCACGGCCCATGAGACCCTTTTCTTCTGACATCAGCTGCCAGGCATATGTAGGAATATCATAGCATCGCTAAATAAACAGCTACCCCGCAAAACCTCTTACATAAATCGCAACGCATCCTACAATTCAAAACAAAATTAAAATTTGATATAAACCAATAAAGTTTAACAAAATAAATAGAAAACTGAATATTTAGCATTTTGCAAAAGAATGGAAATAATCTTTTTAAGGCGAGATAATCTTGCAATAATTAATGGCATAACAGCCGCTGCTGTAATCAGTTTGCATACCCGCTGCAAAATATTTTCCTTTTAAATGTCTAAATTGAAGATTATACGAATTCTTCCGAAATAATATTTTTCAGCAATTTCAGGCAATAAAAATTATTTTCTTTAAAATATCTCAACTGTTTTAATTTTTATAGTTATCCTTAATCTAAAATTTTATAACAATATATTTGGGCATTTATGTTAAATAATATTCATGTCGAAAAAGCTTTATGACACCTACCCAATAATTATCTAAACGAAGTTTGTGTGCATGAATTAAACACCGATTCTATTGTATCTAACCAGTCGCACAATATAGAAAATCTCCTCAAGGTTATTTTTAATTATTTTAATTTATAACAGTTCAATAATATTTACATCAACCATTGCGTCTGTTTTCCATATGATGCGTAAACCTAACTTTAGCACTTCACCGATATCACCATAAAAACTGTCAGTGTGAAAAAATTATTGTTACAAAAATTGCATTACTTGATTCGAATAATCTCTATCACCTCTTTTCAATAATGAATTGAGATTATAGTGTAAAGTAAAAATAATATTTATTCCATAATGTTAGCTATATTTAGAATTTATTTAGAATATATTAGATTTCAAACATATTTCTGTTAGTAAATAATGTTTCTATAATATTGCCAGTATAAGTTAAATATCAAGCAATTTAAATTACTTAAATTATTACTTCCTCATTTTGATAAAATAAAATATAATTCTTGACGACATAAAACAATAGAATTCCAAATTAATCTAAATATATTAATAGATGTTTAATAGCTTATCCATTAGATAGCTAATTGTGTGTTGTTAAATGCATGCATTTATTGAAGAGAAAAGTTGTAGAGAGATTATTAATGAGTTAAGATTACATATTAATAAGCTAAAAAAATACGTAGGTTCACGCATTTCAGTAGCTGTGACGTAGACGCGTGAATAGATTCGTGTATACAAAAATGCACTACAAAGACATACTAAGGTATTGCATTGAGCCAGTTGCAATTAATAGACGGGGATGCTCAAGTGGCTTCGAATTTCCTATAAATTCGTACTTCAACACAATTGGACTGTTGGTAGCAGGTAGTGGCGTGCCCTAATGTGCGTCATAGGAAGCGCCACTTTGATTCAGCTGGGCCTGCATAACGTATATAATTGTTATGATAGGCCGCAAACAAACTGGAGATAATAGTTTGGAATTTACAATATTTTATATAAGGCTGTCAAAGTCATTAATGTCGGATATATTTGATTGAATTAGCCTTAGAAGGCAAATTCTGATTATATAGTTGCAATCCGGGTTTTCTCACAATTGATTTTGAGTACATGATCTGTCTTGTAATAGGACATTTCAAAGGTGCTCGGCGTAAAGGCCTTATTCAAGAAAAAATACAATTTTTTCAATAAGACATGAAATCGAATGTTGGTGTTAATCTCTGAAATATCTCAGTGTCGTACTTAAGACCAATATCATGCAAATGTGCCAAAATATTCAAAAATGAATGATGCCAGCACATTTCTCAATATCTTTATATGTTACTAGAATTTGGTGGTAGGCTTGTCAAAGAAATAATTTTTATCACTGAAATTGCTTAGCAATGTAATTGTATTGGGAAACGGGTATGCATCAGCTATGGTTAAGGAGATTTTCTAGCATTGATCCCAGCTGGCTCTTTCTGGACGAAATAGCTATACAGACGAAATATATGGGAATGACCACGAGCTTAGTGATTGTCTAATTATGCCTTCTTCCACTTGTCTTGAAAAATCTACTTGAGCAGTTTTGTGTCTGGTAGGAAAAAACTGTACAAAATGGTGGTCCTGTTGATTTAATGGGGCGCATTCTGTTTATGACACGTAAATCTCATTTGCAGAGATCAAACGAAGGTTTGCGTCTCGAGGAGCTGTTGATATATCTGTCGAAGTTTGCAACAAAGATGATTGTATGACCAATAAATCCAAACATTCGGTAGCTAGTGTCCAAAAGCTTTGTTCATATTCGATTGACGGGTTAATGATCACTGATTTACTATATGAACTATAAGCCGAAATTTTAACAAGAATACAGACCCAGAATGTTTTGTGATAATTTAATGTAGTAGTACTAAAATTCACGACATAAATATATAACATTTGAGCGGTGAGAACAACCTTATGAGAGATTGGGTTAACCTGTGTGTCTTATTAACAGTACCGCTAAAGTAATCTTGAAATTACAATCACACTTGATAATTGAGTCTGTTGTACCTAATTCTATTTAAATTCGTTGTCGAATTTAAACTCTAAAAGGCGCAATTTTTTATTTGGTATAGAAGCTGGATTACGTATGCAAGAATATTGATATATTGTTTTGAATTTATGGGCTACAATATAATCAAGTTTTACTCTACTTGTAAGCATTGAATCAATCAGAACCATGTCAGATGGTATAATGCGTTTCCTTTCGTATTTTGCCAAAAACTTGCACAGTGTTCTGTTCTTTACATTCTGTGCTATACGTTTGTATAATCTCATAATCGGCAGTGCATACGCTCTAATATCTTGCCAGCCATCATAGGAAACTGAAATTCAATTGAGAGATTCTTCGAATATTTTCGTCAAACTTGACTAGAGAAAAATTCTTTTGAGAAATTTGCAACAATTTTACGAAGCATTCTTGTTAAAGAATCGGGTGTATCTCTATTACAGTTTATAGTTATAAATCTGATTCGGAGGTCTGGAATTTATTAAATTGAGTTCGGAATTAATTATGAAAAATCCTTGTAGAGCTTCAAGTAAATTTACCACATGTCGTAATAAAAAGGACATTCTGACATTCCGCGGATTAGGAAAATTGGATGATGTAGTACCAAACTTTGGTTACAAGACTCTAAATTTAAAAATGTTCATTTGAAAGGAATTTTACAACTGTCTACAAAAGCTTTGACTGTCAATGGAATGTAATTAATGAAAAGAGTATTTATTGCATGAACAAAAATGTTAGTCTTGCACCAGCGCTTCCATAGCTTCCTTAAAAATTCTTTGAGCAGAATATTGGGCATATCTAATTTTTAAGGGTGTTAAATGGTAGAAACACAACAAAGGTCCATGCAGGGAAATATTATTAAGTCTTCAAATTTAAGTCAGTTTGTTAGAGATTTTGGGAGTAGATGCACGAAAACCCGTAGGTTAGACTTGTTGATGTCTGGCGGCATCACTAAGAAGCTTTCAACCATCAAAATTCGATTAATATTTTAAACGAAGTTGATTGCATAACTGTCGGCAAGCTGTGCTGATTAATTAGCGTATGTCCAAAGCGAATGCATACGTAGTTCGTAAAAAGTCAAATACCCAGAAAACGACAGCTATTGTTAATATGGAGCAATTCAGAGTGTATCACATAGGGATTGAATTGTGCTAATAGTTTGCAAATAGATCGTGTTTAGTTAAAAGTTTTGCTCGATTGGGTGCCTCCTTATTGGTCCAGTGTCAGTCAATGAAGTTGCGTATTGAATTTAAATTAATTAACGGCAATATAATACGACAAGTCAAATTTTAAATTCATGTTCTACATTTATTTTCCAAACTAAGTACGAAAATGGCGTCTGCAGAACACTTACATTTGCAACGGTTCAAATTAATTCACCGACATTTAGTTAATAATTTTTAATTAGTTACGCTAGACCAAAGAGAGCACGTGCGACGTGAATCTATCAAACCACAAAGCAGTTACAAAGTAAAACAGTTTTCTGCTTGCAATCTACAATTTCTGTCTTTTCTACTGGGATGACTATCTAGGCATGCTGTTCTTATTGCGTTTAACTACACTGTGTCACTAAAACAGATACTCATCTGTCAGGCCAATCATTCTGTTATTGCACATTCAGTTAAACGTAATTGATCATTTACCAATCAGATTTTGACGCGTGTTAGCTACCATAACGTTGCCGCAGACATTAAGCAATATTGGCCAAGGAATTAATAAATATAGCTTCATAAACTCTACGGGTTCACGTGCATCATATCGGAGGATTACTATCCCATACACTAGATATGCAAGGGTAAATGTTTAGGAGGATTCCTAAGCGTCAGCTTCAGTTCAGATTTTCAAGCAATCACGGCACATACCGGTGTCTCCAAAGCACAATTAAGGGTCCAAAATGTACTGCTCACCATATTGACGTCTTACTAACGTTGCACAACACTCTAGCCAAAGCATTACAAAAGATTGCAAGGTAGAAACTTCTCAACTATTATACACAAGAATTATTTTTATTATTGTAAACACCCCGCCTGCTAGTACATGCCGTGCGACGTTACAAAAACATTAAGAGCCGTAAATAATGAGATACATGAATTGTGGGCGGCCATTATTAGAGCCAGAATTGCGTTCTCCAGCAAATACAGATATATTTTGTTGTGTTTTTGTGTCTAAAATACTATTTGACACTCGAGGCCGGTTCTGGTTGGCTGGCTGTCGTTCCTTCGTTGTGCCGTCAAAACCAGAGAGGTGAGTTGCTGTGTGGATGCTCAGAATTGTCTTGATAAAGATCTGCGTCAAACATCGTGGTGGCTGGAACATGTAGAATTCCAATAAATAGATGATTGATCCGTATAACTAGTCGTGCAGCAACAAGATTGGCGTGACTGAAATACATGTGACTAGGTGATACAGCGTGACGCAAGTCCAAAGGTTAGCGTAAGAAAAAAGTCAAATATGATGCGAGACAACAAGCACATGTAGTGCACAGCAAGAGACATCAAACGTACTAATGAAAGCATGGTAAATGCACCGTGCTTAAATGAAATTTTAATTTCATTTAGGCAATATGTCGGCAAATTGTTCTAAGCCGTTAAATCACTTTCGTCTCTGACAAAAAAAACAATCCTCCCGGCGAGGCTTGATATGTAATGTAGGGCAGAGTTCGAACCCAGTTACGCAACTGTTTATTATTCTGCTTAAAGCTGTTAAAATTTCAAAAAAAATATGTACCGTTACAGCTGGGCTAGAGCATGTTCGTTGATCGCTTCAACAATGATATGAAACCAAATAACCACTAGGATCCGATGAGAAGCAAGTGCCTCTTTTATTGATGATCTCATTTGAAACATAATAATGTGCTATCCATGCAGAAATAAAACCGTTAGTGACTTAGTCTGCAGACATGGTGCCAAGAGGTAATGCCGCAGGTCATCGTGTTAATCTATCAATCATAGTTAAAAGGTAGCTGAAACCTTGAACCTTTGTCGAATGAATTATGTCGATGTGGACGATGGCTAAGTGTGAATTAATTTATAAATGTTGCAACTTAGAACGAATGTGCATGTGATCTTGTTTTTCTGGCAATCGAAACACCCGAAGACCCATCTTTTAGCGTTCTACCTGAGCCTGTGACCCCAGAAACGATTTGTAAGGAATCTGTCAGTTGCCTTGCTATGCTAGGTGAATTGAGTCGAAAATTTCTCTGAAAGCTGGTCGGCAGAACTGGCTTGTTGGGCTGCGTACCCGTGAAATAAACAATGGGTAAGCCTTCCCAGAGACGGCATGTGAACTTGGTGGAGTGACGGACTACTGATCTTTGAATGTGAGTATCATTGCGCTATTCTGTTCAAAGAAGGGTTGGCGTTAGTACAGGTTCACCGAGGGTCACGGAGTTGACTGTGAATGGCAAAGGTGAAGGTAATTGTAGCGAGATGTCTTGCCTGGATAGGGCGTCTCCAATGAAGTCTTGTTCGCCCTTGACATGAAAGATGTGGAATTGCCATTCGCTCACACGTGACAGATGTCTATCTACTCTGGCAGGGTACTTGGCGACAGTTGAAGTCGCGTTTCAAATTGCGCTAACTAATGGTGCATGAACTGTGACAACAACAAATCTGCAGCTGCAAATGATGCTGATAAAATGGCGCAGTGCGTCGTGAATAGCAATGAGTTATCAACCGAAAGTTTTGTATAATATTTTTAGTTGTTGGAAATTACGCGAGTAAAACTGATAGGCTTCCAAAATCCGTCGATATCTTGTTCCAACGAGGCCCCAATAGCAAACTTAGAAGCATCTGCGTTGAGTGTAAATAGTCGTTGAAATTCTGGATGCTTTAGCATTGTAGCATTTGCTAAAGAGTTGATGGCAAGACGAAGTAATTCCAGGTCTTCAGATGACCAAGTAATGATGGAGTTTTTGCTAAGTCCTTTTAGATTCCGCAGGTGCCTACACATCGGACAGGCTGGGAAGGAACTTGTAATTGTAATTTTGGACTTCCAAATTTTCCGCAGCTCACTTACGGTCTTTGGTGATCTAATATTCTTGATTGAATTCGCCTGCGACAGCAAAAGTTGAATACCTTGTGGCGTGATACGATACCCTAGGAAATCCACGGATGTAGTTGGAATTTGTGTCTTGTCACAATTGATCTTGAGTTCGTAGTTGTTTAAATGTAAGAGGACATTTCGTAAATGCTTGGCATGAGATTCTAAGTCTAGACTGAAAACAATTATGTCATCGAAATATGACAAAAAGAAAGTGGCGTCGTTGCGAAGTATGTTGTCTATAAATCTTTGAAATGTCTGTGTTGCATACATAAGTCCAAAAGGCATGCAGAAATATTCGAAGGGCCAAATGGAGTGATGACCGCAGTCTTTTCTTTTGGCGCTACCGTGATGAAGTCGTACGCTGCCTGAGGTCAATAACTGAGAAGAAATTGCCGCCGCTGAGTTTGCAAGTAAGGTGTTAATATTGGGAATGTGATATACATCGGATTTGATCACCGAATTTAAATTGCGATAATCTCCACTGTCTGTGTATTACACGATTGACTTAAAGACTAAGTACAGTGATGAAGCCCAAGAAATTTTTGATGGTCTGATGATTCCCTCTATTGCAACAATTATAAATAAAAAGAAACAGTTTATTTTATTTATGCCAAACGGTTTGTGATATAACAACAAATCTAAAACATCACTGTTCCCAGTATCCTGGCGTGGTCACCAATTTATAAACGCGTTGGCTGCAAGTAGATAATGAGATACAAGTACTGTTGGAGGTCGTCATTGGGGCCGGAAATGGGTTCTCCGGCAAATACCGAGATTGTTTATTGTGTTGCAGTGTCTAGAAGTACTCCTAGATACTCGAGGCAGGCTCTGGTTTACTCGCTGTTGTTTATCCGTTGTGACATCGAAACCAGAGAGATGACTCCCTGTGTGAGGCTCAGAATTGTCTTGTTGAAGATCTACGGCAAGCACCATGTGCGCTGGCAAATGAAGAAGCCCAATAAATAGATGATTGATCCGTCGGATTAGTTTTGCATCAACAAGATTGGAGTGACTGAAATCCATGTGACTAAGTGACACAGCGTGACGCATGTACAGAATTCAGCGTCAGTAAACAGTCAAATATGACGTCCGACAGTAAGCACACGTAGTGCACATTAGGATATATGAAACGTGCTAATGACAAGCATGGTAAATGCACCGTGCTTATATAGTTTTGAAAACAAAAGCTCACACCATTGGTTAGTGGCAAATTTTGCTTGTCTTAATTAGTGACGTGTAAATTAATCTTGAATTTTATTTGGGCAATATGTCTGCGAATTATTCTGAGCCGCGACACTATATATTTTGATTTTGACATTTTGTTTTAAACTTTCATTATTACATGTACTTTTATCATGGCCTAGTGAGCAGAATTAATTTCCCGCGTGCTATGCGTATCTAACTTTATTACAAAATTATGCAAATATTATTTAGAGGCCTTGAAAAATTTAACAAATTATGAGGTGCATTTATCGCAATATTAATTTTTTAACTTAAATGTCTTCTTTTAAAGATGGCTAAGCAGAGCTATTTCACGAAACCTTTTCATTTTTGGGGCATATTTTTAAAATATATATATTTACGAGACTCGTTCATTTATTATGATTTAGCTTCACTGTAAAAAAATGGCAGATAAGAAGCCTAATGAGTGGGTGCAGTTGCTACTTTACGTTTGATTCATAATTAAGTTAAGTAAATTTTTTTAATTTTTGTTAGTATTGTAAAAAAATTTAAAATTATTATTTATGTTCTAAGAACATTATTAAAATCAAATTCAATAAACAAGCGCACAGATTTTCAAAAAATCATATTCTAGTAATTTTATTTATGTTTGTCATGACTATTGAAACAAGTAGATTAATCTACCAAAATTATTTGATATTACTTTTTATGTGCCAAATTTTGTAGAGGCCCCTAACCTATTCGAGTCTGAGAGCCCCATAGATGCCAGATCGCTTGAAGTCCTAAAATTTACAGTAGAGTCTGATATGCTAATATTTTACTTCGCATCTGCTAAATTAAAATCCGCAATATCCTGTACTAACCTACTTGTGTCCTCAAATTTAATATTAGCTTCCATGTCTAGTTAGTTTAATAATTAAATCGACACTTAATGTTAGGCAATCGGAATGCGAAATTTGTTTCGCTAAAATTCCCGAACAAATAATCTGGAAGGAGATATACGTGAACAACAGAATAATCAAATTACCTTGTAGAGGCCCTTAGGTCACTACCATAAGGGGGTCTCTTGGATGCCAGGCCCGGAAAATCCATATATGCGGAATGATCATCTATCTTGGAACACTTAAGTTCCTCTGAACTATCTCTTAAGCTACAATCCTTAAGTCCGCTAGCCAACTGCTCTGTATCCTCAGTATTTAATAAACCAGACATGATATTATTAAATTACTTATAATTTATATATTATATTATATTAAGTAAGCTTACCCGGATACACTGATGTCGACAAATTTACTGAACTGGAATGATTGAGACCTTGAAACAAATATTCACTTAAATTACCCAAAGCAAACTTGTGGTTTTTTTCGCTGATATTTAAAAACAACAAAATGACGACAAGATTACAAATTTTTATTCACAAAGTAATCGGTGATAGAACCATGCAGTGTCCCGCTTATGCAATTCAGAAACTCAGGTAAAAAACTCTCTCATTTTCTTCCACAAGACAAGTCCAAAACTTCGACAATATGAACAAAAGAACTTTCAAAAAAATTTTACAATATTTTTCAAAAATTACAATATTGTTTTACGAAACCAGCGATAACATCAAATGTCCAAAAATAAAAATTGATTTATTTTTATATGAGAGGTTAATTTCTGTCCGATAATTAATTTAACCTCTACATACTCCCTCATGTTTAAGATGATTAACCATACATGATGTAGTCTTCATTCTTCGGTTTCTTGATCACTCTACCAGACCGAGTTTCAACAAGTTGTGCTGGTACTTCACCAGATTTCATATTCATATCGCATTGTTCTTGATTCTCAGTTGTCTTGGTTTTAATCTTTACTTCTTTACCATATTTATTCGACTCTTCATTTTTCTCACCAATTTCTGAGTCACATCTCGCCTCAACTTCTGGGTACTTCGGTGAATACTGTTCCTCAGTCTCCTCCTCCGTCCAAATAAACTGTGGAATACAGCGATCCAGTGTTACACATTCTACAGTGCCATTTACTTCTATAAATGCATTTTTCTCAGTCATATGATTGACTTTATATGGCCCCTTATAGAATGGAGTCAGACAATTCTGTCTGTTTTCGTTAGTTATGTATACATGCGATGCCAGCTTTAAATCTGAAGATACATAGCATTTGGACTTTGGACTTCTAGTTTTGGTTGGAGCTAAACGACTCATTTTATCTCTCAATGCTCCAACAAACCAATCTACTGAACTAGAGGCCCAATCGAGACAACTTGGAGCTTCTATTAGAATATCTCCAGGTAACCTCAATGGCTTTCCATAAACAAGTTCTGCTATGGATGTTCCTAACTGAACTCTGTATCTGTTTCGCATTGCCAACAAGACTATGGGCAAATCATGTATCCAACTGGATCCACCGGTGCAGCGTAATGCAGCCTTCAGCTCCCTGTGCAGTCTCTCAACCATCCCATTGGCTCTGGGATTATAAGCACATGTGTGTCTTACTTCTATCCCCATTGTATTCAATGATCTGATAAACAGTTCAGACAAAACTGACTACCACGATCAGTAGTTACCCTTACCGGTACACCATATCGCGACACCCAATTATGCAAGAACATAAGTAAGACCTCTTGAGCTGTCATGTTCTTCAGGATTGCTACCTCAAACTGACGACTGAACCGATCGACCATCGTGAGTAAATACTTTTGGCCGGAAATCTCAGGCATTTCTACTATATCAATATGAACATGCATGAACCGACCCGCTGGTATACCAATCGTTTTAATTTCAGTTTTGGTATGACGCCAAACTTTACAAGTTTGACACCGGGCACATGTCCTTACCCAGGCTCTTATGTCTTTCGACATCTTTGGCCATACATATCTATCAGTGACCATCCTGATAGTTGCCTTAATGGAAGGATGACTGAATTCATGTAGCTGCTGAATTACCTTATACCTTAATTCTAGCGGTACATAAGGTCTAGGTTGGCTCCTGGAGATTTCACATAATAACCACTTATCTCCAATCTTCCTGCGTGTATATACAGGATTCTTTTCCAACACAGCTACTAAAGGATCAGAACCTTGTGCTTCCATCAATTGCTGGACAAAATCATTAGAAGATACAATAGAGCATACGAGTGACTCTGAACGAATCATATCTTCATCTGATACGTCTGGTCTACTGAGAGTGTCTGCCACCACATTATCTTTTCCTGAGATATGACTAATGGTAAAATCAAATTCTGCGAGTCGGGTTATTTGTGAATTCACCCGCCGAGAATAATTTAGCCTATTTGCTTTCCCAAGGATACTCAACAACGGTTTATGATCAGTTAATATCATAAACTGATGTCCATCTAGGTAGTGCTCAAAATGTAACACTGCAGAATAAACTGCTAGTAACTCCTTTCCAGGCGTATCATATCGCTTCTCGCGATCTTGGAGTTTCCGACTATAGAATCCAATCGGCTTGACTATACCATTTTCTCGTTGATGTAACACTGCTCCTATGGCTACATCAGAAGCAT